>BLSH010137593.1:100190-111980 GCA_018402905.1 Glandirana rugosa
CTGGGGCTCCGGGTAACAACACGGTAAGTAGGTTCTGGTAGTGGAGTACAACGTCGGACTATTACGTGCCGGGGTACAACGTTCCTAGACATGTGTTAAGGACCTTAGGGTCAAGAACGTGCCGGTCGTATGAGTGGCCCGTACAGTGGGTAACTCGTACAAACCCTACAAGACCTAGCCTTATAAGCTGTCGCCCAAGGTCAAGGACGGTGATAAGTCGTTGAAGCGTGTCGGTAACTTCTCCTTACCTGGTTGTAAGGTGTCCGGTGTTAGTTGTTGGACTAGTGGAGATACGTTTCCTCTAAACGACGTGACGCACGAACCCGAACGATTTTTGAAATGTCCGGGTCCGGGTCCGTGCCACGGACACCCGAAAGTTCGGTACGGACCCGAACGTTACAGTCCGGGTTCGCTCAACACTAGTGACCACCATTTGCCGCACGCAGTGCAGCAAATCTCCTTTGCATAGAGGTGATCAGGTTGTTGATTGTGGCCTGTGGAATGTTGGTCCATTCCTCTTCAATGGCTGTGCGAAGTTGCTGAATAGTGGCAGGAACTGGAACCCGCTGTCGAATATTCCGATCCAGAACATCCCAAACATGCTCAATGGGTGACATGCCCGGTGAGTATGCTGGCCGTGCAAGAACTGGGATTCCAGGAATTGTGTACAGATCCTTGCAACATGGGGCCGTGCATTATCAGGCTGCAACATGAGGTGATGGTCTTGGATGAATGGCACAACAATGGGCCTCGGGGTCTCCTCACGGTATCTCTGTGCATTTAAAATGCCATCAATAAAATGCATCTGTGTTCGTTGTCCATAGCATACGCCTGCCATATAACCCCACCACCACCATGAGCCACTCGATCCACAACATTGACATCAGCAAACTGCTCACCCACTAGACACCATACACGCTGTCTGCCATCTGCCCTGTACAGTGAAAATCAGCATTCATCCGTGAAGAGATCACCTCTCCAACGTGCCAGGCACCATCGAATGTGATTGTTTGCACACTCAAGTTGGTTACGACGACGAACTGCAGTCAGGTCGAGACCCCGATGAGGACGACGAGCATGCAGATGAACTTCCCTGAGACAGTTCCTGACAGTTTGTGCAGAAATTCTTTGGTTATGCAAACCAATTGTTGCAGCAGTTGTCCGGGTGTCTGGTCTCAGACGATTTTGGAGGTGAAGATGCTGGATGTGGTGGTCCTGGGCTGGTGTGGTTACACGTGGTCTACGGTTGTGAGGCCGGTTGGATGTACTGCCAAATTCTCTGAAATGCCTTTGGAGACGGCTTAGAGAAAGGAACCTTCAATTCAAGGGCAACAACTCTGGTGGACATTCCTGCAGTCAGCATGTCAATTGCACGCTCCCTCAAAACTTGTGACATCTGTGGCATTGTTCTGTGCTGTTCGCGATATCAAGCCACTCTGTCGACGTCAGACTGCGGTCGGCAAGTGGTTAAAAAACTGATCTTCCCGGAGTCCCCGCCTTCGAGAACCAGAAGGAAGCCCCAGTCAGCTGACCTGTCCCCTTCCCCCTACGTTCCAGAGGCCGGAACTATTCGCCGCCACGCCCTGGACCCGGAGACGACATTCCGAGCCTAAGGCACTCGACATGCACACCTATAGTACACCCGCAGCCTCCTGGGTACCTGGAGCAGGATCCTCCCGATAGACCATTACTCTTATGAGCCGGCAGAGGAAGAAGGCACCGGAAAACACCCCCCTCCTGTGCTGGGTGGGTGCTGGGCTGGTCCAAAGAAGAAAACTCCAGAAGGTACTGCTGCCCCCTCACAGCCCAGAGAGAACACAGCACCCCTCTTCTAGTTCCCCTGCAGCGCTTCCACCATGGCGGAGAAAACACTAAGACTGATGGGGGAGGCGGACACTTTTAAAGGGGCGTTGTCATGGCAGTGTTTCCTGTTAAGAGGTGGAGCTATGCTCTCTCCATCTTGCTGTCCTGAAAGGAGTGGGGAGAAAAAATATAAAGAATAAAAATATAAAAAAATGTTTTTTTCATAATAAAAAACACATTTTTAGAGCCCCCCCTCCTACACACACAAATGCATGTGCTTTGGCGCCTGCGATTGCCCTACACAAGTTATGCATCACCGAGTATGCTGGAGTGAGAGCAATAATTCTAGCATCAGAAGTTCTGCAAAACACTAACCTGATGTCCTGTAGGGGTTTTTAACCACTTCAGCCCCGGAAGGATTTGTCCCCGTCTTGACCAGAGCACTTTTTGCGATTCGGCACTGCGTCGCTTTAACTGACAATTGCGCGGTCATGCAACGTTGTACCCAAACTAAATTGACGTCCTTTTTTTCCTACAAATAGAACTTTTTTTAAATTTTTTGCGCTTTAAACAAAAAAAAAAAAGACCGACAATTTTGTAAAAAAAAAACAATATTTTTTACTTTTTGCTATAATACATATCCAAAAAAAAAATATATAAAAAAACAAATTTATTCATCAATTTCGGCTGATATATATTCTTCCTCATATTTTGGATAAATAAATATAAAAAAAATAAAAAATAAAAAAAAAATTGCAAAAAGCGTTTATTGATTGGTTTGTGCAAAAGTTATCGCGTCTACAAACTATGAGAATTAATTTATGGCGCCTTCATTTATTTATTTTTTTACTTACTGGTAATGGTGGCGATCTGCAATTTTTAGCAGGATTGCGATATTGCGGTGGACATGTCGGACATTTTTCACACTCATTTTGGGACCGTTGACATTTATAAAGCGATCAGATCTAAAAATAGCCACTGATTACTGTATAAATGCCACTGGCAGTGAAGGGGTTAACACTAAGGGGGCAATCAAGGGGTTAAGTGTGTTCCCTCACTGTGTTCTGTGTGAGGGGCTGGGCTGGAAGGGGCATGACAGATTTAACTGATCACGATCGCAGAGATCAGATCTCTGTAATGTCCCCGTTTGTGATCGCGGGTCGCCGGCGGACATCGAGTCTGCCCGACCCGCGGCCACACTCACGCAGAGTGCAGCGGGCACGATAGCGCGCCGCCGTGCGGCAGCCACTGCGCAGCGGTGCCAACCTGCCGCAGTAAATGTACGCAAGGCGGTCGGCAACTGGTTAAAGCATTGCCTATGAAAAAAATATAGGGTACTGAAGTTTTTCACCTTTTCATGGGTGCACACACGCAGAGCCCCCATAAGTCATCAGTTTAGTGCTATGCAGGAGTTCTGTTGCTAAAATGATTGAATTTAGATTTTCTTTAGGGGGGGCTCAATAGCTGGTCTCCCCTAGGGCGCAAAATAGTCTAGCAGCGGCCCTTTTTTTGGGGCTCCTAAACCTCTTAGGGCAATTTCACACTGGGGCGGGGGGGGGGGGGCAGTAGCAGGTAAAGCGCTGCTGTTATAGCTGAACTATGGCGCCGCTATGCAGACGGGAGCTGGGCGCTTTTAACTCCCCATACTTCCGTGGCAGTGGGCAGCCGCTTTGGAATGGCTTGTTTGATTTCAATGGCAGGGGCGATGGAGGAGTGGTGTATACACCGCTCAGCGCACTGCCCCAAAGATGCTGCTTGCAGGAATTGTCCTAACGTCCTGCAAGCGCACCGCCCCAGTGTGAAAGCACACTGGCTCTCACACTGGGGTGGATTGGGATACGTTTTTCAGGCACTTTACAGGCACTATTTTTAGCACAAAAGCACCTAGAAAAGGTCTCAGTGTGAAAGTGGCTTTATTGTGAACACATGGGAATCTTGAGACCGCAGAGCGTAGGATCGTCCGGATCACCCAACCGAGCATCGAGAGCAACCTTACTCTGTACAGGGACAGTCCTATTCCCTGCCGGCTTACACACCAGGTTGTCTGATCCCCCATCAGAGAGCGTAGCAACCTCCCACATGTGAGTACACCATTGCCATTTACCTTTCCAGCATATAGTTCATCCAATTATCTGTCAAACTACTATACCATAAGGAACTCTCCACGGGCTCTGTCTCGTTTTCTTCTAATCTTCGGAGGTACCACATTTATACCCACAAACCATGACAGGGCATATAACTCCAGGTGTACACCCCTAGGCACTGCAGGGTGCGTTTGGAGCAGGGAGTGGTAAAAACATGTATTAACACCCCCCCAAACCGCAAAATGAACCCTTACTGTTCTGATCCCTCTATAGGAATGCTTTCACAATGATGTGCTGCGGTTGCAGTGCAGTGCATCTGCGACTTTCCTTGGTTAGTTGCACTTTGCCATAGACTTCTATTATATCTTGCACTTTCTGAAAGCACACCAAACACATAGAATATAATAGAAGTGTATGACTAAGCACAGCAAACCCACAGGTACACTGCACTGCACACGCGGTGTGGGTAAACGGCAGCACATCAGTGTGAAAGCAGCCCTATGTTATTATGCCCAATGTATTGCTTCATACTGACCTGAAGATCTCTTCTTTCCTGCTGCTGCACCACTCTGGAGACGCTAGCCGGGATAAGAGGTGGAGTGCAGTTGGCAGTTGGTATCACTCTGCACGGGACAGAAGGAAGCACTATAGAGAAGGCATCGGCTCTTCCTCCCTACTACAGCTCCAACTTTACAAGTAGTTCCTCTGCATTGCACTGTGGTTGATGCTCGGGGATGGCGGGTCAGCAGGCTCAGACCACGATCTACCAGTCTCCTGGTCACAATCTACTGGTAGATCATGATCTACAGGTTGCCGACCCCCAGTGTAGGACATGTTACATAAGATGGTCAGAGGCTGTAGGAATTGGGGACATATTACTGTATACATGACTGCTAGAGATCATCAATACCATTTACATATTACTGCTGCCACATTTGTGCTCCCTACAGCCTGCTAAACAATTGTACTACCATGGCACTTGACATTCCCAGCAAGATCAGTCAGAAAATATTTGTTAAAAAACAAACAGACCAAAGAGAAAGGACAGCAGGGCAAAAAATAGTGTTAAAAAAAAGCCTAAACTGAGGAAGACTTCTCTTCACTGGAAAATACCCAGTAGGGTTGCCACCTGCCCAGGATTCACCAGGACAGTTCAGGTTTGGAATCATGCATCTGGGTTTCAGACTACCTGAAACCCGGACACATTATTCAGATTGGACTATGGCTTCCTAGAAGGGATGCTGGCTGCAGTTGTCTAAGCTGAGAGACTCTGTTACACTCTTTCACATTACCCAAAGCCAGCACTAACAACCCCCCCCCCCCCCAAACACACACACAGATGGGAGAGGAGAGAGGGCTTGATCTGTACCTCTTCCTCCCGCCCCTACCCCTCTGTGTCTGCCCATACTCCAATCCCCAGCACTGTGCCTCAGAAAAGGAAAGTGAGGGCCTGAAATTTTAAGTCCAGCAGCCTCAGATACATCTGGATTGTGTGTACACTAAGGTAAATCAGGACACCCCTTACACAGAGTTTCCCTTTACACCAGAGGTCACAGTGTTTCCCCTTACATCAGAGTCCTCTTCATACATCAGAGTTTTCAGTGTTCCCCCTTAAATCAGAGGCTCCAGAGTCCCCCCTTACAGTGAAAGGGAACTCTGCGGACTCAGATGTAAAAGGGGAACTCTGTGGACTCTGATGTAAAAGGGGCTTGTGTTATTGACTTCATATGATTAGAAATGTTATTTAATAGCAAAATATATGTATAGTTTATACTACTAAAAAATTGCTGTGCACCGCTAAAGCGTTCGGGTTTCACTTGAAGAAAAGTTGGCAACACTAATACCCAGACTGGCAAAACAATGCCTACTAGCTGCTGAGACCTGGGGGAAAATAAGTGGTGGCCCCATGTGGCCCTTGGGCTGCAGTTTGAGCGTGAACCTGGTATAAGGCTAGATTTACACCTATGCATTTTGAGATTGGCAAACATGCCCTACAATCCATATCACATGATTTCCTATGGGTCACGTTCACATCTGTACATTTTCAACCCATGCGTTTTTTGGAAAAGGTCAGGGACTTTTATGCCCACAGCAGATTGCATTTTTGGTTTCATGGACTTCAATGGAAATTCAAAAAAAACACCACACATGTACATGCATTTTCTGTATGACAACAGACATCCCCCCCCCCTTGCAAAATTAAAGTGATAGTAAATGCTTTACTTGAATTTATGCCTATGATAAAGCTTATGACCTCGGCTGCAATATCCTTCACTGTGAACGCGTGCGAGCCACCGGAGGAGTGCTCATGCACTCACTGTGTTCGGGGGGGGGGGGCCAGGGAGTGGGTAGGGTGGACACGATCGCCGCCGGCTACCCGCGATGGCCCCCCCCGCAGTGAAAGAACAAAATGTCAATTGACAACGACAATGACAATGACTACAATGACAATGATGATAACAATGACAATGACGACGACGGACAATGACGACGGACGAGGACGACGACAATGACAACAACGAGGACAACGACAATGATGACAACAATGACGATGACATGACGACGACGGACAATGACGATAATGACAATGATGACAACTGCAATGGCAACGACAATGACGGCGGACAATGACAATGACAATGGCAACGACAATGGCGACAATGAAAATGGCAACAACAATGACACTGACAACGGACAATGGCGATGACAATGACAACGACAAATATGACAATGACTACAACAATGACAATGACGACAACAATGATGTTGTCATCATCATTGTCGTTGTCATTGTCATCATTATCATTGTAATCGATTGCCATCATTGACATTGACAATTACGACAATAACAATGATAATGACAATGACAATGGTGGCAATGACGACAACTACACCGACAATGACGAGGACAATGATGATGATTACGATGGACAATGACAATGCGGACAATGACAACGACAATTACAATGACAATGATGATGACAATAATGACGATTACAATGACAATGACGACGGCAATGACAATGATGACGACAATGACAATGATGGGGATGACAATAGCAATAATGAAGACAACGATGACAATGACGACGACAATGGTGTTGTTGTCATCATTGTCATTGACATTAAGTCATTGTCGCCATTATTAAAACTAGAAAGATTATTGCACAGAAGGGGTAGTGAGCTGCACACACCACATTAGACCATGTAATGTAAGTAGAGTAATAAACAAAAGTGTGGCACTAAACAAAAATAGTGAAATATAGAATAATTGGGAAAAATAGTGCAAATGTGATACAACTTATGAGAAATTGGTTAAGGCAAATTAAATAATATAAATACTAAAGTCCATAAACATGATTCAAATATAAGCACAAAACTAAAAGGTGAATGAATAAAGTTCTCCAATTTCGATATCCAAAATTACGTGAATCCAAATCCAATACAGGGTATATCTTGGCTCAAACACAGAAATAAGATGGACTCTTACCAGAGATGTTGGATCCACTCAATCATACGACTGGTGGATCAATCAAGTTTGTGTGGTTTCACCACCGAGACGGATCTGTACCTCCAACATGATGTTCCAAGTACGCAGTCTCTGTGGTGTCAATACAGGTGGGCTTCCTCCTTCAATCCGGTCAGACCCATCGAGCAAACAAAGGCCCTTAATGACCTCCAAAAGGGGTAGCACTTCTTCAGTCCGGGAAACAACAGCATCAGCACAATCATCTTAAAATTGTGTCTGGCATAGATTTTAAGGGGAACTCCACGCCAAATTTTTTTTTTAAATTAGCATGGGGTCCCCCCAAAATCCATACCAGGCCCTTCAGATCTGGTATATATTTTAAGGGGAACTCCATGCCAATTTCTTTTTTAAAAATGGCATGGGGGTCCCCCCCAAAGTCCATACCAGGCCCTTCAGGTCTGGTATGGACTAGAAGGAGAACCCTGCGCCAAAATGTAAAAAAAAAAAAAATGGCATGGGCCCCCCCCCCCCAAAATCCATACTAGACCCTTATCCGAGTACACAGCCTGGCAAGGCAGGAGGGGGGACGAGCGAGTACCCCCCTCTAACCCTGCCAGGTCACATGCACTCAACATGGGGAGGGTGCTTTGGGGTCCCCCCAAAGCATCTTGTCCCCATGTTGATGGGGAGAAGGGCCTCTTCCCCTACAATCCTTGCCAGTGGTTGTGGGGCTCTGTATGTGGGGGGGCTTATCGGAATCTGGAAGCCCCCTTTAATAAGGGGGCCCAAAGATCCCACCCCCCCATGTGAATGAGTATCGGGTACTTTGTACCCCTACTAATTCAATAGTGGGTCCAAAAGAAAAAAAAAGTTTTGAGGGACAACTAGGGACAAGTCCTTTATTAAAAAAGAAAAAAAAAAAAAAGTGTCCCACAATGTATATCCACATCAATCACAGTGCGCGACAGATGAAAAAAAAAATACTGAAAAAGCCTGTCAGTGCTCAGACAATACACCGCACATTGCATCAAATTGGTCTGCATGGCTGTCGTCCCAGAAGGAAGCCTTTTTAAAGAAGGAACCTCTTCTAAAGATGATGCACAAGAAAGCCCACAGTTTGCTGAAGACAAGCAGACTAAGGACATGGATTACTGGAACCATGTCTTGTGGTCTGATGTGAACAAGATAAACCTATTTGGTTCAGATGGTGTCAAGCGTGTGTGGTGGCATCCAGATGAGGAGTACAAAGACAAGTGTGTCTTGCCTACAGTCAAGCATGGTCTGTCATGGTCCCCTCATTTCAGAGACTGAGCCGCAGGGCAGTATTCCAACTCAACAACCCCGAACACACCTCCAAGGTGACCACTGCCTTGCAAAAGAAGCTGAGGGTAAAGGTGATGGACTGGCCAAGCATGTCTCCAGTCCTAAACCCTATTGAGCATCTGTGGGGCATCCTCAAACGGAAGGTGGAGGAGCGCAAGGTCTCTAACATCCACCAGCTCTGTGATGTCGTCATGGAGGAGTGGAAGAGAACTCCAGTGGCAACCTGGGAAGCTCTGGTGAACTCTATGCCCAAGAGGGTTAAGGCAGTGCTGGAAAATAATGGTGGCCACACAAAATATTGGCACTTTGGGACCAATTTGGACATTTTCACAGGGGTGTACTCACTTTTGTTGCCAGCGGTTTAGACATTAATGGTTGTGTGTTGAGTTATTTTGAGGGGGCAGCAAATTTACACTGTTATACAAGCTGTACACTCACTACTTTACATTGCAGCAAAGTGTCATTTCTTCAGTGTTGTCACATGAAAAGATAGAATAAAATATCTACAAAAATGTGAGAGGTGTACTGACTTTTGTGAGATACTGTATATACATAAATAATGAGCGTACGTATATGTAGCACTGCCCCCTTGAGGGTTGCTTAAAGAATCAATTCTCCCTTGGATTTCCTCATTCAGAGAGTCCTCCACCACCCCTTACACTCTTGGTTCACTCATATTGCAAGATTTTATGAACAATAACTCTATTCCAGTAATGGAGACCACAACACAGGTAGAGTTATAAAGGTTTACTTTAATTCTTGTCTCTGCGAGAAATAAAAACTTTATAACAGCAAGTATTATAATCCTTCACATAAGTAGTCACAACTGATTCTGGTGAACAAAGGGTGTAAATGATTTGTACACTTTCACCACTCCCTGAATTCTCCAATAATAGTTAAGAAAAATATAATTTCTCCAATTGAGTTTAATCAATACCTAAAGGGTCTTTGAGAAAGAAGATATAATTTGGTAATATCTACTGAAATTGACCAGAGAAATAGTACATTAAATCCATATTTTAAATTAATGACCCAAAGGATAAATTGGCACCACTCAATGGATTCTGTTTCAAAAGATAGACAATATTCTATAATGCACAGATGTACTATATCAATTAACAGTTAAACTATAGCTAAGTGACAACACTAGATAATTATGACTTCTGTTTAACTTCTCCTGTTCTGGCTAGAGAGTTCTTAGCAATACCAAGCATATAGCCCTGAGTATATGAATGGGGAGAAGATGAGATGATATAGATGTAGCAATCCTGTCTTTCAGAGTTCAAGTAGTCTTCTGCCGACAATAAGAATTTAGGTACCTATAAATACTGTGTCCTTTCAATCACTGGGATGAGGCACAAAGAGGTTAAATTCCACTGCACTGAAGAAGACATTGCAATGCACACTGACTTCTTTGAATAAACTGGTAACAACGGTAACCCAAGAAGCAATAAAGAGATGTTGCATAGACAGTATAAGTTCTCTTATGTGTGGGCCTGAGCCCGCTCACCGACATCAAAGGGACTGCATGTGAACAAACAATCCGGCACTTCAAGTGATGATGCTGGTAATGCTGGGACCGTTAGTTCACACAGGCTGCGTACTCCTGGGAAGTAGAAGGCATCCACTGTACCCCTTGCAGCTCCCCTGATCTATCAACATAACTGTTGCAGCAGCTGCTGTAGCTTCTATCCAAGCAGAGATGAGTTTCAGATGACTCTGTGGTTCACTTACTGCGATGCTAGAGAGCGATGGCTAGCTGTGTCACCTGCAGATAATGCAGTCGGCTGGAATGCTCTACATAGGCCGCGGGCCTACATCTGATAGCAGTAGCACTCTCTGTGATCAATCCTCTCTGATTGGCTTCTCTCTGATCGATCACACCGTTCCTAAGAGACCATTGTTAGCTCCTCCTTCCCATTAAATAAGTCTCCTACAATGCATTGCACCTCCCAGAAGTCTCCAGTGCAGCACAGCCTGATGGGAAATGGAGTCCTTCACATTAAGAGTCAGTCGGCTGACTGTTACCTCTTTCCACACCACGACTCCCACAAAGCATCACTCTGGCTGCAACACAGTCCTTTCCAAAAGCAAACACTAGAGGGAGTTCCCATGTTAAAGTGGTCGTCTACCCAATTTTTGTACTTTTACCTACAGGTAAGCCTATAATAAGGCTTACCTGTAGGTAAAATGAATATCCCCTAAACCTGTACGGTTTAGGAGATATTCCCTCTCTAAGATGTTGCGGCGTTACGGCGCATGCGCTGTGTATGTCCCGGCGCATGTGCCATGTATGTCCCGGCAAAGGCCCAGCAATAGGGCCGAACCTTGCCGGAAAGACGGGTCCCACACACATGCGCGGGAGTGACGTCTCGCGGCTCCAGACAGTCACAGCACCAGAGCCGCGTACCCTGAAGAAAGATCCGAAGGAAGATGTCCGCTCCCTCAAAGGGGACTGAGCAGCCCGGTTGGATCTTCGTTTCAAGGTATTTCATAATGAGCTTGTATGTGGTGCATACTAGCTCATTATGCGATTGTCTTGCAAGTTATTTTTTTTATTTTTTTTAAATGGGTAGACAACCGCTTTAAGCAATGAACACCATTGTCTGTAGGCCAGAGGAATATTTCGGAACTTCTGGCTACATATATATATACACGTATATATAATGTATGTATATATAATGTGTATGTGTTTATGTATACTGTACATAAATAGTGTAGGGGGACTAATTATTTTATTAAAGAGGTGGGCAGTCTCCTCAGAGAATGTCTGTTACTAAGCAGTGATAATTTATCACTGCTTAATAAACTGACATCTCGTGTTTCTGTGAATTGCTGGTACTGGAATCTCGCCATGTCTCACGAGATTCCAGTATCAGATGGCGTTCTCCACTGTTGCAAGTGTTTGTAGATCGCTTCACTTCACAAAAGAAGGGAAGTGATCTACACCGCTTCATAAACAAGCACACAGAGGAGAACGATCTCCTCTGTGAATGCCGCAGAATATGTGGCTGGACTTTCCACTCCTATCCTCCAGTCTGCTACCCTTCAGTTCACTGCTACAAATCTCTCACTCCTCTATTCTATACAGCTTTGCCCCCCCCCCCCCCC
>BLSH010137593.1:111990-125557 GCA_018402905.1 Glandirana rugosa
ACCTATCTAAGTACGATACGTACTTAGATAGCTAATCGTATCTCCCCCACCGACCTCTCTCCCCCGAAGCGGGACACGTGGGATTACTTACCCGGCGGGACAAGGGTCACGACCGTAGGGTTGACACTCGTCGAAAGCCCCCCCCCCCCCGCTACATTTGGCATGTTATTTTTTTTTGGGGGGGGGGTCTGGTTTGGACAGGTAACCACTCCCACTTTCACTCAGATCACCTAGGCAATCTGGGCAGAAGACTGTCAGGACCATTGAGACTCAGGCATGTACAGTGGGCATATAGTGGGAGCAGCTGTGGGCAGCCGAAAGCTGCTCACAGTTGGGATGCCAGCACTGGGAACAGGGCGGCCCATTCATTAGGGTGCACAGGGCGAAGCCCCCTCTCTCCAGCCACCCCCTCTATGCTAATCGATAGATTCATGCATAGCATGAATCTATCCATGGCCGCCCGCAACCACCCCCTATTTATGTGGCCGGCCCCTTCGAAGAATTTCAGAAACATCGCTGGTTTTTGAAGCACCTGATTAGAGCCACAGGCTTCGAAATAGAGTGGCTCGGAGTGCACAGCATGGCGTTGCAGGGCCCACTCACGTGTGTTACAAAAGTAAATGAATATTTACTTTTGTAACACTGAACGCCTCTCAGCCAATCGGGAATTGCCGGTATGTTACCGTTTTCCCGATTGGCTGAGGAGTCAGGCCGCCTTTCTCAAAGGAGGAGGGGTGTGCACGGCCGAAGCCAAGCCGCTCCCTGCTCAGCCACCTGCCTGCCTGCTCCTAGATGGGGTAAGTGCGGGACATTGATGTCCCGACTGCCCTGGGGGGGGGGGTGTGCTGGATGCTGTATACTCCTCTGGTCATCTGTATACCGCTCTGGTCATGCTGTATATGCCTCTGGTCATGCTGTATACCGCTCTGGTCATTCTGTATACCCCTATCTGGCGATGCTGTATACCCCTCTGGTCATGCTGGGCTGTATACTCCTCACACAATGGGTAGAATCTATAAGAGGTGGGGCTTATGAGAAGTGGGAGGGGTCAAAAAGGAAGGACGGGGTCTGGCGCCCCCCCATCCTAAAATTTCATCAGCCGCCACTGGCCGGGAACCTGAAGACTAGTAAAGAACAAGCTTTGAATCCCTGGACAGGTAGATGTTCGGTACCATGTGGTTAGGTGCAACAAAACTTTTTTTAAAAAATCATACATTCCCACGTTTTAGGCAGCCCATTGAAATTGGCTGTGCCAAAAAAGATTGTAAAAAATGCCACATTCACACAGGTTCTCTGGCCCTTACAGCAACATGAAAGAGTGGATTGTTCCTTTGGCTGGCTCCATCTGTTACACTATGGGGGCACATCAGCTGTACAAACACAGCCACAGGATTTAATCTGATTTGTGTGCAGGTGTGGGTGAGTGGCCATAAATGCACACTGTGTTCAGGGCTGTACATCTGCACCCATATGCTTGTCAAATTAGGACCTATAGCTGTATTCACATAGCTGCTGTGTGCCAATAGCATAACATGGGCTGCCTGCACACAATTTCAGGTGGCTCCAGCCACATAAACAAGCCACCTATTGACACACTGCAAGCCACAGCACCCATGTGAATGAGCCCCAAATACCTCATTCACACACCGGGCTTTATTTATTTACTCAATATGGTTTTATCTTCTAGATTTAGCAGGAATTTTGCATATTTTATTGCATTTGTGTCCGCCAATTATGTTTTTAGAGTATTTTTAGCAAAAATATAATATTGATATTTTCTGGGGGGGGGGGGCTGTCAGGTAGGCTGTACGGGGCCAGTGATACCTATCAACGACCCTGCCTTAGATTGTAAGCTCCAGTCCCTGCCCTCAAGATGTGAATATACAATGTATATGTAAAACGTTGCATAAATTTCTGACACTATATAAGTACCTGGAATATATAAATAAATGTTGCATGCATTGGTGCAGGCTGGATGAAGTTTCCCCATATTTTCTGTAATGGATAGCTCCATCTAGTGGCTAAAATTCAGTATAGTTTTCTGAAATACAACAATGAAAATATACAGTATACTGCATTTTGGCCACTAGATTGAGCTGAAGATCATAGGAATACATCTATTACCGAAAATATGGGGAAATGTTTCCAGCCTGCAGAAGTGTGTGACATTTGTCCAATGAATGTTTTATAAATAGACCCCATATTGTTTTCATTTCCATGTTTTTTAACTTTTTTTTGTATGCTGTTACTTTTATTTTACTCTTTCTACTGCTGAAGAAGAATGGCGAGTATGACAACACCGCTAAATCTCCTCTGCATGTCCACCCATCAGCATGTGGGCTCTGTTCCTTGTGATCAGTGAGAACCAATCAGAGCCATCACAAGTGTAAACATTACCATTCACAGTGGATTAAGCGGGGCACTGAATGTTTGTAAACACAGCAGGAAGGAAGATTGCAGCAGATCAAAGGTGAAGATGGGGATCCTAAAGTGCCACTGACCACCAAAGATCGCTGGATGTTTTTTTTTAACATATATAGATGAAATAAATGTAAGCAATCCCATAGTGTTTTCTTTTGTAGCAGTGGTCTCTAAACTGCGGCCTGTGGGCCAAATATAGCCCTTTGCTTACCTTTCCCTGGCCCTCAGGGCACTATTCTTCCCACTGACACCAACAAGGGGGCATCATTCCTTCCACTGACACCAATGATGAGATACTATTCCTCCAACTGACACCAGCAATGGAGCATAATTCCTCCCACTGATATACACAATTAGGCAATATTCCTCCCATTAATACCAATGATGGGGCACTATTCCGCCCACTAATACCAATAATGGGGAGCTATTCTTCCCACTAATAGCAATGATGGGGTGCTATTCCTCCCACTGATACCAATGACGGGGAACTATTCTTCTCACTGATATCAAGGATGGGGCATTATTCCTCTCACTGATACCAATGATGGGGCACTATTCCTCTCACTGATACCAATGACGGGGCACTATTCCTCTCACTGATACCAATGACAGGGCACTATTCCTCTCACTGATACCAATGACAGGGCGCTATTCCTCCCACTGATAGCTATGATGGGGCGCTATTCCTTCCACTAATATCAAGGATGGGTCACTATTCCTCTCACTAATAGCAATAATGGGGCACTATTCCTCCTGCTAATATCAATGATGGGGCACTATTCCTTCCACTAATATCAAGGATGGGCACTATTCCTCTCACTAATAGCAATAATGGGGCACTATTCCTCCCGCTGATGCCAATGATTGGGCACCATTCCTTCCACTAATACCAATGACGTGGCACTATTCCTCCTTCTACGGACTACAGGCACTATATCATTTTTTTACTCCCACTGACGCTGGGGCATTTCTACTCCCACTGGCCACTCTGGCCCCCCTAATGTCTGAAGGACAGTAAACCAGCCCTTTTAGAGTTTAGAGACTCCTGTTATATAGTCAAAAACAAAAATGATATAAAATTTGATTGCAGTGCTGCATGACTGAGTAATTGTCAAACTATCACAGCAATAAGAACAGATAAATGGCCTGGCAATGAAGGGGTATTACAGGTACTGAAGTAGTTGGAGTGAACCATCCAGTAGCTTTACAAGTTTGCATGAATAAATTCTTGACATGTCACAATATACAGAAACTGTATCCTTGAGCTCTAGTCCGGTGACTTTTCCTAGGCTGAAATAATGTCTTTAGTCTGCTGCAGAAAGGAGAATGCATTTCCCTAAATCTCCAACACCCCAGCCACCCCTCCAGTGATCAGACTGTACTGTATGTTGTAACTTTGTAGAACATCACTGCAGCACGGGTTGACTTGTGTCAGACATTTGTGAACACAGTCAAGAAGTGCACAGATACCAGGATTTACAATGATTGTCTCTTCACTGAGCTTGCACCTCAGTCCAGGAATCTGTTGCCGGTTTTTATATAATGCCTGAAAAAAGATGGTGCTGTAACAACAAAAATATATTTGATGCTGGGTCCACTTAACTGTGATTTACTATGTAATCACATTTTAAATAATGTATCACTGGACAGCATTCCCATCATCAGATCCTGCCTTTATTAAATAAAATATATACATTAAAATATAAAACTGATCAAAACATCCAACGGTCTTATCACTTTTGTCTGCTAATAAATCCTTGGAACAGAGGAGTCCTGGGAGTGCGGTGTGGGATGAACGGAATAATAACCAGAGAACTCTTAGTCCATTTTGCGAGGAATACATCCTTCCATCTCCAGGACCTCCGGCCAGCCGTCATATTTGTTTGTCTCCTTATCGTTCCTGATGTGCTGTCAGGAAAAGGAAAAATATTAAATATCTTACACTTTACCTAACCCTTTCATTAACAGAGGTCATTGATGCCTTAACTCTATAGCCCTCTCCTGCCCAGCCTGGCTGTCTCCCTTTCATTCATTGGTTTCAGTTTTTCCAATCACAGAGGCTCAACATCACATGTGGGCATTATCTAGGGTGGTCTGCATGCAAGACTAATATCTTCCTATCCAGTTATTTTGGTATTTGGATAACTCCTCATCACAGCTAAGGGATCTTAAGAGGAGTACTAAGGTGGGGTGCTGTAATGTTTTCAGGAAGCGATGTACAACACCATGCTGGCCCCTGCAACCAGACAATCTTCCTGCATTACATAAAGAAACAGAGACCTAGTGATGACATCACTGGGTCTAAATAGGGTATGTAATAGAAAATGAACGTTTTTATTTTAAAATTTCAGTAGGATGTTGATGAGGGGAGGGGCCCGTGAAGTCAAAATATAGGTAAATTAAAAGTGTTACTAAACTCAGGACCCTGCATTCATGATATCTGGTCTCCCACAGTACACAGAACATGGAAATGCAATTATTTTAGTAAACAAACTAATGCTAATCTTTTCTCATTAGCAGTATATAGCAATCTATCAGTGTGCAGCCAGGCACTGGTTAAAGCTTGTTTTTAATTCTCCTCTGCCCTATGAGGCTGCAGGACCCCTGGCTTTCTCTCTTGACAGTGCTGATTGGCCCTGTGCTGATCACATGCTATCAATACACACCAAACTGAGCATGTGCACAGTGCCTCCTAAGGCTCTGTTTGATTAGTAAATTGATTGGGGACAGTAAAAGAAGGGGAGGATCAGAGAAGACAGGATCAAACAGCCTTTTTACACAATGCGGAGGACTCACCGCTTAGGTTCCACAGTGAGTAAAATAAGCATGCTTTACTGTACATACAGACTGATTTTACTGTTGTGGGTTTAGTAACACTTTAAAGCTCCACCTGCTCATGTGAATTAAAATATGAATATGTAATTTTTCATATTTATTGCATTTACTGGCCCCAATATAAAAAATAAAAAAAAGAATATACATATACACAGCTACTATAAATTCTCTTTAATATTACTATATTGCTAGTTTGTATTTTTTTTTTAAATCTACCAGCAGAGGGGGACAACGTTCTTGTCCATTATACAACATTACTAAAGAGCAATTGTAGATGCTGGGATACTGTTTTACATACTTATATTTCTCGAAACACACAAGCGCCAGACATCAATGATATTGTTAACAGGCTCCGATATAAATATATTACTGCTTTATTACTTATTAATGTCATCATGAAAGGTTGTACTGTAGGATTCTGATTATTTATGCCAGTATTTGTGTTTTATAATTGGTTATTATATGAAACAATTTTGGTCATCCTTTCTCAGGGTCGTCATCTAGGAAAGGAAAGTGTTATGCATATCAACCAACTGCTTTCTATATATTTCCAGCACACTGGATAGAATGGAACAGTGTAATTGCTATGGGGCACAGCCCCACTGTCACATGGTTGGTCACTGTCCCGGATTCAAGAGCCAATCCGAGGTTTTGGATACTTGTCCCTGGAACAGTCCGTAACTTTGAAGATGTATTATAACGTTTTTTTAACATAACCTTTTATTTATGCTATCGGAGTATATTGGCTAAATACAAAAGTTAACATATTATAAGAGAATGCATTTAAATGAAAAATGCTAAGCATCCTAGATTCTGCAGAATAGTTTAGGTAATTTAAAGTGAACCTGTGATTTGCCTGTGGAAGACATTGCAACAGTTCACTTAGTTGAACCCTACATAGCAGCATGTAGTCATATTTCTCTCTTCTCTATTCTCCACCACTCTGCTCAGCCATTGGTAGTGAAGAAAGGCAGACCCTTTACGTTTCACAACACTTCCCATCTTCTGATGTACCAGTGCTTGATGAGTGGCCCAATGTTGTCACATGGTGGGGGAGACTAAACTCCATGCTGTGACTTAACTTTCAGATCGATTTTTTTTTTTTTTCTGCCTACAATGGATGATTGATGGGAGTCTGTCACAGCCATTGTTACTAAAGACTTGACCTCCCCAACTTTGAAGCTACGCTCCAACCACTTGCTGCACCCCTTTAAACAAGATCTACCTCAATGGCCAGTAAGAGTCTCCTCACTAAACAGGGGGCTGTGGCTTAGAAACTCAGCTTGGCTTAGTCCAAAATTAAGTCAAATCCAGTCCTTAGTAATGAAGTATATAAGCAAGGTTAGCATTCCTCTTGACTTGTTCTTTTTGAGATAAGAAAGAGGATTATCTTTCAGTACAAAGTATGTAAACAAAGGGCATGTCCCCATTTATTCAGACCACGAATAACTAGGGAAATTGGCCAAACCCTTTTTTCACCAAAATTTTCCCTTTGTTCCAGTTTTTCCAAGAAAACAGGTAAGAGGTTGCATGAAAGGCTTACTGTAGAATTAAGCTTTTAGTTGTTAAACAGTACAGTTTTTACAGAGGTCTACACATGAAACCGAATTAGAGACAACTAAGGAAAGAGAAAGGGGCAAGGCGATTAGGTTCTAAAAGAGGAACATTCCCTCCAAATGAGGGTCAGACAGGAGCACAAAAGAAGCACTGGTGGCTAATGAAAGCAGACGGCTGCCAAACCAGCTGCTGTTTAAGCTCATGCTGATAACCACACTGACAAAAATATCACTAAAGGTCCAGCTAACATTTGGTCCATATACATGGTTTTCTATCTGAAGCCCTGATGAAGGGAGTGTTTTTGGACCCCCGAAATGTGTTGGCTCCTCTTCTGTCTTCCTGAATCTTACTTAAATAAGTCACATCTGGACCTTTTAGCAGTGGTGCCGCACTTTGATTTACTTGCTATGTTGCCTGGAAGGAGGGGTCGATGCACAGCATCACGTCATGTGATGTTGCAGGAATCCCTGACTGGTGATGACTCACTGTGAAGTCTTGTCGGTGATTGGGTTGTTGATTGAAGCCGTCAGGTGGAAAGACACAGTGGTCAACACTTTGCAGGTAGGCACAGTGAGCAATTTAGGGATGTACATGATTTTCTCTCTCTCGTACACTCTTGCACCACCCACATTACAAAAATCTCCAGCACCCATGTGATCACACATAGCAAAGGGCAGTCCTGTATAGAAGAGCAGCTACTATAATGTGGTGCTATGTGTTAATCAGGAGACGTAGCCAATACAACCAACAGTTTGGTAACCTTCGATTTTTAGGACGTTCTAGTTTTTAAAGGTTTGCAATAAAAGTTTGGTTCTGAAAGAAAGAAAATTTGTGCAATTTGTGCTATTATCTACAGAGGTCAAAATCTCCTTAGTTTGGACTCATTTACTGGTGTGCACATAGCTTGTGCTTGAGCTTGCCTAATCTAAAAACATTTTTACCTGTTCAAAGGGGCTTTTATGCTTTATGGCTTTTCCTCCAACAAATGTCCAAGAGTCCCGGAAACCAACTTTCTTTGCATAACTACTGCCATAACTGGAAAATAAATTCCTGGTTTCCTCATCCAATCTGAAAAATAAAACATATTCCATTTTTTTAAATGTTAGCATGTATATCAGGATAAAATGAAAAAAAATATGCAGTACATGCCTGCAATAAATGCACATGGTTTACCCCTTTTAAGACCCTGCAAGTGTAGAACTACACCCCATTGATCTGCCAGAAATGCATTCAGCTTGTTCTGGGCTGACAATACGCAGTAATTTGTGGACCGAGTAGTGTCAGCCATTCCCACTTTTCTTTTGCCAATCACTCAAATTCTCGCACTCTTTTTATCTCTACAATATAGACAGTAATTGATCTGTAGGTTCAAGATAAGAAATAGGAGGGCTAATTATTCTCCCTAATTTAAAACAGAAAGTGTGCATAAGACACAAGACATTTATGAATGCGTGACAATATTAAAATGTATTTTTTTAACTTATAAAAGCGATATAACAAAATGCTTTCAACTGTGTATTTAACATACCAAAAGGGAGCAAATAAGAGGAGTTCGTTGTTGAGGTTTACATACACTTTAACCATTATTTGGATATTCTAATATATACGCTATATGGGTAAAACTTGGACACCTGACCATCACACCAATATGATCTTGTTGGATATTCCATTCAGAAACCATGGAGTTGGAGTTGAGGTCAGGACTCTGTACAGTTAACTTGAGTTCCTCAATAACAAATTCATCAAACCCTCACATATGGGGGTGTGTCCAAGATGGCCACCGGAGCAGCAGCAATGTAACGGAGCTCTACTAACACCCGCTGGATTTTTGCCCGTTTCCCTGCAGAACGTTTGCTTTTCACAGACTACTCTCACCCAGGTGTCTGGAATGATGAAAGGTAGGCGGTCCTCCGCCAACCGTAACACCTCAAAAGCCTTTGTAACTGCCAGCGGGACCCTTCCCGCCAAACCTACCAGCATGGCAACTCCGACAGAGGATGTAGAGCTGGAGGTGCTGGAACACGCCAACTATGCGGCTATCATGCAGGCGATCACAGACTGCAAAACTACCCTAATAAATAAGATTGACTCTATGCAACTGAAATTCGGTCTAATCCGGAAAGATATGGACAATTTCCGCTCCTGTCTGACGGAGGCGGAATGCCGAGTGGGGGAGTCTAAAGATGTCCTCCAGGATCACACATCTACATTCCACACCCTTACCATGAAAATGAAAGTGCTGGAGTCGTGGGCTGAGGACGCAGAAAATCGCAATCAGAGAAACAATCTCCGGATTGTAGGTCTCCCAGAGGGGGTGGAAAGCCCCGATCCCACGGCCTTCATGGAACACCTACTTTGCACCCTTCTCCCTCAGGCCCAGTTCTCCACTTTCTTCATGATGGAGCGGGCTAACAGGATGCCGCCTAACAGGGGCTCCCCCGCGTACCTTTATCCTGAGACTCCTCAATTTTTAAAAAAACCGGGATGCTGTTTTACGAGAAGCCAGGAAGGTGGACGTCCTCCGGTATGAAGCAACGAAGATCAAGATTTTTCCAGACTATTAGGTGGATACCCAGAGGCCTTGCAGCTCATTTGTTCACATCAAGCTCAACCTCCACAACCGTAACATCAAATATAGCATGCTCTTTCCGGCTTGCATGTGAGTCCAAGATGGCGAGTCAGTTTGATCCTTCACCTCCCCGGAGAACGATTCCCCATGGCTAAATACCTTACCTAAAGGATGACTGAACCACTTCTTCCTACCTCTTCTATCTCTATGGTGTTACCCCGGTTTGAGATACTATCTGAGTCTCTCTTTGCTGGCTTTCCCCCCTAACGCCGGATTAAGTGAGTCTTCATGTGGTTACCTGTCCTTTTGCACCTGCTCCTTAATTATTGGGCCATGTGGGGAGCCCAGGACTCAACAAGGCTTTGTTGTGGGCCCCCCCAATATGGTTTCCACGCAGTAAGTACTTTTAACTGTGGACTTCACTAATGGTAAGTCTACTATAGAGCGGTCTTCTTTTTACTTGGGACAGTCGGTGTACATGGCATAGGCTATCAAATACTGTGTAGGTGATCACCCTGCTACTGGACCTTTAAGGACTTCCACATGGCTTCAGTAGGGAGAGACTCAGCTGATTGGATAATAGTTACTGTATAGACACTTACCGGTTTGCAATGAAAGTTTGTTAAGTTTTGTGCTCCCAGCAAGGTCTGGGTGTTTTCTGGTTCTGCAGGGTTAATTAATCTTGGTCTACTTTTATACAGGTGGACTTCTTGAATGGACTAGTATTTGGGGTTTCATTAGTTCATAATCCCCATTGGCCTAAAGCACACTCCTGTTTGGGGGGTGGTGCAGGGTGGGTGCAGGAAGGACAGTTTATTTGTGTTCAAATTTTCTTTATACTGTTATTTTCTTTTAAGGTGCATTGGTTTACTACAACTACACAGTGTGATGGGATCATCATGCTGCACATCTCAATAGCACTAGTCTAGGAGTCCATGATGGGAGATGGGTGAAAATCTGGATACTATTATCAATAACAACTCAGAAGTCATGGCCCCCATAACAATCTCATGGAATGTCAGATGGTTGATTTCCAAAATTAAACGCTCCCTTGTATTTACATACCTGCAAAAATATCAACCTCATACAGTATATGTCTGTTACAGGAAACCCACCTTACCGGGAGCAGGGTACTGGCCCTTAAAAAACTATGGGTGGGGTCATATTACCATACCACCTTCTGGTTCATAAGTCCCTGCGGTTTGATCTCCTAGATCTCCACCTTGACCCGGAAGAGCGATATGTTGCTATATGCGCTATATCTGATGGGGTTCAACTGGTAATTGCTGGCATCTACATTTCTGCCCCAGCCACTATGATAGTCCTCAACAGACTTGCACCCATTCTGGCATCATATGCAACAAAAAATATCCTTCTGGCAGGCGATTTCAACATGCCTCCAAACCCGATGCTGGATAAATTTGCCTCAGATGTTGCGGTTGAATCCGCTCTATCCCGTTGGGCTGAAACACTTGGCCTGGTTGACGCACGGCGATGGAGGCATCCATACGAGAAACAATATACCTGTCATTCAACTACCTATGCCACCCTCTCTCGTATAGATTTAATGTAGGTTAATAACCCACTGCTCACTAGGGTTCTGGATGTATCTATACTGCCACGTGGCATATCGGACCATGCTCCTTTCAAGCTGACGCTCAGGACCGATTCAGCTTCTGGCCCTGGTCTCTGCGGGTGTCTCGTTTCTGGGTCTATGATGAACGGGTGGCCCCAGTGATTCTGTTTGAACTTAGTGACTTCTGGGTGCACAATCAAGACACGGCATCAATGGCTCTGGTTTGGGATGCCTTCAAGGCATATATTCGAGGCCAATATCAGTTGGTTATTGGAAAGGTCAGGAAGGAGGCCTCCATGTCCCTGGTAGAGGCCGAGGCTAAAGCACAGGCTCTGGAGGCACAATATGTGGAGTTTAGAGATTGGGGGATTCATGGACCCTGCAAGCCTTGTATAAGGAGATAGCACTGACTACCACCAACTGCAAGCACCTACTATCCCAGTCGCAGAGTGTTTGAGCAAGGAGAGAGGACAGGAAGGCTGCTGGCTTGGCTAGCCTTAGAATGCTCCACAACATTTCATATTCCCAGGATTAGAGATGAGACTCCCTACTGACTGATCCATCTCAGATAAATACTCAGTTTCCACTGTTCTATGAAAATTTGTAAACCTCACAGGCTGCATATATCTCAGAGCTTGGCTGAGTTCCTTGATACAGAGGATTTTCCTGAGCTGTCTGCTTCGGCTCAATAGATGCTCCGATTACACTAAAGAAGTTGCAGACTGCCATAGCCTCACTTCACACTGGAAAGACTCTGGGCCCGGACGGCGTGCCCACCGAATTCTACAAAGCCAACATGGATGTCATGGCTTCCCACTTCCACGGAGTGCTCCAGAGGGCATTAGAGGATGACTCTTTACCCCTATCCATGTTGGACGCTATCATTGTTGTGGTGCCCAAGCCTGGCAAGGATCCTGAACTGTGTGCCTCCTTTAGACCAATATCACTACTTAATGTGGAGGCTAAGATCCTAACCAAGATTCTGGCTAATCGCCTTAACTCGGTGATCTTGTCATTGGTCCATGGTGATCAGTCGAGGTTCATGCTGGGTAATGGTACCGACATCAATGTCCATCGACTCTAACATTGCCCATGCTAAAAATATTGGTTCGACTGGAGCAGTGGCCTCCCTGGAGGTGGAGAAGGCCTTTGACTTCGTGGAGTGGGAATTCTTGTAGCAGGTCCTCCAGAGATTTGGATTTTTGCCCAAATTTGTGTCTTGGAGCCAAATGATATAGAGGGAGCTAAAGGCTAGGGTTTGCATGAATGGTACTCAATCAGAGCAGTTCTGTCTTAGGGGAGGAACCAGACAGGGATGTCCCCTGTCACCGGGACGTTTCGCATTACCAATAGAGCCATTGGCGATACTCATTCGCTCTTCTCCTGATAACCGCGGTCTTCCAGTAGGCCCCCTTATAGAGAAAATCTCATACTCGAATGATGCGCTGCTCTACTTGCCTGATGCCTCAGACTCCCTTACAGCTGTGTTGCACATAATTAACCACTTTGGTGGATTCTCAGGAAATTCAGGATGATCCAAGTAGATACTTAGAGAATAATGTGCACCCAGTACTACAACAATTGTCCCTTAAATACCAGGTATGAAGGTCCCTGCCGCTCTCCCTGGTTGGTAGAATCAACCTGTTGAAAATGACCTTCCTTCCTAAATTCCTTTATGTATTTATAAATACATCAGTTCCTATTCCCAACTCCTTCTTTACTAAACTAGAAAGAATTATAATAAATTTTATTTGGGCAGGCTCTACTCCCAGGATAGCTAAATATGCACTTCGCGGCCGCCTAATTTGCCTCATTAAAGATTTGCCTCTGCTAGCAGCAGAGATCCCTAGGCCCTGCCGACTGCCGTCAGCTTAGAACTGAGTTCATTAAAACCAGGGAAAACAGCCAGCGACTAGGAACAGCGTATATTGTGATCGGAGCTCACTCAGCGCTCCGGATCACAGCCAGAGACGCTCCGCTCAGAGTGTGAGGAGTGCTGACCCCTCCCCCTGCAGCCCGCACAGCCAGTCAGGAGAGCTGCAGCTGCTTCCTCCTCCACCCCCTCCTCTCCTCCTGTGTCTGCCCCGCCCACACTCCCCAACAGGCAGTGCTCTGTAAGAGAAGGAGATGTGGGCGGGAAGATTCAAGAGTACAGCCCAGCACATGGGAAGAAAGATGGAGTCTGATCCATCCATCCATCCATCCATGCAGTCCCTCCTCCCTCTGAGTGAGTAATCTGATGTGGGGGTGTGCGCGCTCCTCTCTCTCTCTCTTCTACCTATTCCCCATCTCCTACCCACTCTCCCCTTTTTCATCCTGCTCCCCTACCCCATGGTTCCCAGCCCCACCCCCAATCCCATTTTTTCAGGGGCCAAGAAAGAAGCCCTAGGTGGAGCATCTTACTATTGTTGCTGCTTGTGTGGGCAGGATGTGTTTTGTGCCAATCCCTGCTGACTTTCCTTTCCTATTCATCCCATGTGATTGGCACAGTATCCCGCCCACAAAAGCAGCAGCAGTAACAAGATGCTCCACCTCAGGGTCCTTCCATAACCCCTGCAAAGTTTCGGAAGAGAGCAAGAAACTCTGGAGGGGAAGGTAGGGGGGGGGGG
>BLSH010137593.1:125945-148656 GCA_018402905.1 Glandirana rugosa
ACAACGACACTTTATCCTTCTCTATCGGACAGTCCATTTTACCCTCCCCCTGTTCTGTGCTCTCTGCCCCCTGTACTGTCCACTTACCCTCCCCCTATACTGTACGCTCCTAATACAGTTAATTTTTATCACTTAATTATTTTCCCCATTATGGGCGGTGAGTGGGACCTCATATCTAAGTTTTGCCTAAGGCCTCACAAAGCCTAGAGCCGCCTCTGCAGCCGGAGCACACCTCGCCTGGCCCGAGTGGTTGGCAGGTAAAAGTAGCCTCAGCTCAATTCATCCAGGCCATGCCCCCAAAATGTTTCCTTCCCAGGGACGGGACAAAACATTTTGTGGCATGGCCTGAATGAGGTGAGGTGTGCGGCGGACAGGCTATCTCTTCCTATTTCACAGCAACATACTGCTTACTTACTTTGTGGCTGGATCATCATAAGACGCCATAAGTATCAATGTGCCATCTACCATCTTCTCCAAGAACTTCTTAACGTCCTTGATATCTTAAAGAAATGAAATAAAAATGTCATGATGAAAAGGTTATAGCAATTTGCACACTACAACTGCTAATCTTAATTATTAAATAAGTTTGTATTTTTGTTTAACCACTTGCCGACCACGCTATAGCAAAATGACGGCTATAGCGCAGTCGGTCAGTTCTGGGAGTGCTCTGTGATCAGGGTAAAGAGCCAATCAATGGCTCTTTAGCGCATGATCAGCTACAGTATGTCTAATCACGATGTGATCATGATGTAAACACGCTTGCCGGTTATCGGCATTCCTTTCTTCACGCTGTCACACTGTGGGGAGAGGAGAGAACCAGCAACCGGCTAGTGTGTCATCAGTGCCCCGATTATCAGTGCAGCCCCAACATTGCCCATCAGTGCCAGTCAGTGCCCATCAGTGCCCATCAGTGATGCCAATCAGTGCCACCTATCAGTGCAGCCTATCAGTGGTCATCAGTGCCACTATTTCCACTTCTTGTTGTGATGGCTTTTAATTGCTCCATTTGTGAGTATATATTTTATTCTATTGTTTTAATAAACGGTTTAATGGTATTGCACTAGGTCAGTGCGCCCCTCTCTTGTCTTTTTTTTTCCCTAGTGCCTTTTGGATGCCCATAGTCCTGAGGAGTGCAGCAAGACCATTGAGTGTAAAGTGACTTTCACGTTCATAAAGACTTTTCCTTTTAGTCTATATTTTCGCAATTTGATTGACTCTGGGTTGTTGGATCCTAGCGCAGGAGTTGTTTTGTTTTTCACATCAGTGCCGCCTATCAGTGCACATCAGTGAAGGAGAAAAACTGCCTGTTTGCAAAATTTTATAACAGAACTAAGAAAAACGTTTTTCTTTTTGGTATTTTTTCATTTGTTTAGCAGAAAATAAAACGCCCAGTGGTGATTTAATACCACAAAAAGAAAGCTCTATTTGTGTGAAAAAAATGATAAAAAATTTATATCAGTACAGTGCTGCATGACTCTGCAATTGTCATTCAAAGTGCGACCACTGAAAGCAGAAAATTGCCTTGGCAAGGAAGGGGGTGAAAGTGCCCAGTAGGCAAGTGGTTAAACAATAGAAGGCGAAACATAAGGTACAAAACTGGCAGAGCCTTCATCTAACATAATATATGAAAAACAGAAAAAATTACTTACTTCCAGAGTACATGTCATAATGGCCCGTATGTTGAACTTTACCCGTAGAGGCTAAAACCAAACAACACAAATCAAATTAAAACAGCTCAATAAAGAAAAAGGTTTTATTCTGATCTTGATTACATGTATGCTAATGCAAAATTAAACTCTATTGATACTCTGTTAATGAGGGATTCCAAACCAGGGGTATCCATTTCCCTTTGGGGTATGGGAACCAAATGCTGGGGATATGAGACTGGATCTCTGAATAACTTTAACAAAATTGTTGTTAGATCAGATTGTTAACTATCACCATTATGAATACAAATTAAGGTGGCAAGGCCACTAACCAATCAATACTCGGAGCACTCAACACGGTAGTCTATCCACTTTCCAGTACTGCCAGTTCATATGTTGGTGTGGTTGGAGTTAGAACTTTGTTTTGTTCAGAGACATCTTTGGTGTTTTTCAATCTTAGTCATAGTTTTTTCCTGCCTTAAGCCACTCTTGCCTTTATCTGTCGATATTATCGATCCACTGCCGTTTTATTCTTATGTGTATGAATGTAGGAGAAGCGCAGTTAGGAATAGTAATAAACAGGAGATCAGATTACCCATTACAAGTTGCACTTAATGAGAGATCACGTGATATATTTCATTCCTTGGTTCTGTAAATACTCTAAATGACTCATACCAGCGGAAAGGATAAATTGATGTCTGAGTAATGCAGTTCATTTACATTTAAATGTGTGCCCTTCACTGACACTCACCTAACACACCACTTTTGGCCAATTTAATAAGGCAGGATAAGAAGGCATGCCGACCTATATAGGTTTTTGCCCTGTGCTCTAAAAACCTATATTTCAGTCTGCTTCCATACAGCTACCATACAACAAACCATTGTTATAAATACAATTTTATTATTATTACATCGCCCTTCTCTACCTCACTAAGTTGGCTGCACCTATTACCAATGCATTTGTAAAAACGTAAAACAGCAAAAAAATAGTGTCATGTTGCCCCCACGCTAAAAAATGAAATGCAGTCACACGATTGTGCAAATAAAGTCTCCCTTCACAGTGCAAAAAATGTTATGAAAGTGTGGATATTGGAAATAGCAACAAATGCAGCATTGTTCAAAATTCACCCTTCAGTGATCACCCTAAGAAAGTCACAGACGTAACACGTAGGGTGGAGTCTGTGCAGTGACACTATCACACACCGTAAACCGGAAGTTGGGAACCAGAAACGGATGAGTTATGATTTGTGTGAAATATATTTTTGCTCCTATAACTGCTAACATGTGTTGAGCTATTTTCACTTTGTAGTTATAGTGCACTGCACTTGCTTGTGTATTTGCCTTATGAGATGCGGAGATCATGATAGAGTTTTAAAGCTATCTGAACCATATGGTGAGAAATTCCTCAGGGTTTTTCAACCATGGTCCTTAGGGTTCCTCCAGAGGTTGCTAGGGATTCTTTGAGAAATTAGCAATTTATATCTCTCATATAAGTTCCCACTTACACCACTGATCATTTTAGCCATTTGTAAATGGGTAATTCATTCCACTGATCACAAGTTTAAACTTTCCTGCCAGCTGTACGCATATATGCGGCCTCTCGGTGGGTGGGCTTTAACGGCGAGAGAGTATGGCTCTATGTAAACATATTACAGTGTTGAATGTGCTCTCCCTGCGTGCACCCGCACAGTACCGCAAATCTCCCAATGCTTATCTGTGATCAGGAGCTTTCCGATCATGTGATTGCTGTAACTGCCAATCACAGCAGTCACATGATCGGAATGCCCACCTCCGCCTCCTGGCATTTAGAACCTCTTAAAGGGCCAGGAGGTATTGGCAGAAAGGGGTTAAAGGAGCATTCTTCCCACTAACCATCACACTAATGTATCAGGAGTTGTAGATATAGTAACTTTAGCAGGAGTTCCCTGAGACCGGAAAGTTATTTCAAGGGTTTGTGTTGAAAAGGTTGCTAAAGCTCTTTATGACCTTGTAGAACATATGAGGTCCACAATAGAAGGAGAGTGTGCGTCCAGTAAGGGTGAGAATGATCACTGATGGGTGAAATTTGGAGCACTGCTGCACTTTAATTACTACTGGAGCTATCCACAATTTGAAGGCAGACATTTTTGCACTGTGAAGTGAGACTTTTCTGCACAACTCTAAGAAGCACACAAATCACATTTTACAAGCTTTGGATTAAAGCACTCTATGAAAGTTTACTTGCGCTTTAAAATGTTTTAATAATCTATACTGTATATGTTATATATAATGTTATCAATATCTGTGCTATTAAACTTAATTGCATGGCGTTGGTCCGTTATATATACACAGTATATAATTTTGTAGGTTGAGACAGCTCTGCACTATTTTTTTTCTTTTTACATAAACCATTGTGACACAATCTTCCTAAATCGAATTAAGGATGAGCAAAATTATAAGCTCACATTTCAACATAACTTTAGGGACAATTAAATGTTTCTGCAACATTTTACCATTTTGGCAAATGCATTGGAAACCAGGGGGAAGATGAAATTAAGGTGTTTTTTTTTATTGTTTTTTAAGGGTGTGGTGGTCATGTTCTTGTGCCCCTCATTAGCATTCATTTCCAGATTATAAGGATCAGGTCCTGTGTGATTCCCGTGCAACTCAGTGTGGCGCAATTTTCAGCTCATTCATTTGAATAGGCTTAAAATCACACTGATCACATCAAAAGTATGGCATGCACTACTTATCAAAAACACACTGCACTGGATTGTATGGTGCTGTGGTACATGTCAGAGTCTGCATTTTCTTTTTCATTTTTCTTACCATTCACAAGTGCCATGTTTAGTCCTCTTCCAATGTTGTTTTTTACGCTGCTCATTAGGCTGAAAAACAGAAGAACATTTAAATTTTATATATATATATATGTATATACTGTATGTATAGGTAATGATGAATAATAGACAAAGGACTCTGAACTATAGATACTGTATGAATAAGAGATCCACAGTCTGTATTAAAGAAGTGTACATCAGGGCAAAGACAGCAGGAGCGGTGGCATCCAATGACAGCAGGAGAAGAGGCATCTAACAACAGCAGGAGAAGAGGCATCTATCGACAGCAGGAGCAGCACCATCTAACGACAGCAGGAGCAGCACCATTTAACGACAGCAGGAGCAGCACCATCTAACGACAGCAGGAGCAGCACCATCTAACGACAGCAGGAGCAGCACCATCTAACGACAGCAGGAGCAGCACCATCTAATGACAGCAGGAGCAGCGGCATCTAATGACAACAGGAGCTGCACCATCTAATAACAGGAGCAGCGGCATCTAATGACAACAGGAGCTGCACCATCTAATGACAACAGGAGCAGCAGCATCTAATGACAGCAGGAGCAGCAGCATCTAATGACAGCAGGAGCAGCAGCATCTAATGACAGCAGGAGCAGCAGCATCTAATGACAGCAGGAGCAGCACCATCTAATGACAACAGGGGCAGCACCATCTAATGACAACAGGGGCAGCACCATCTAATGACAACAGGAGCAGCGGCATCTAATGACAACAGGAGCAGCGGCATCTAATGACAACAGGAGCAGCGGCATCTAATGACAACAGGAACAGCGGCATCTAATGACAACAGGAACAGCGGCATCTAATGACAACAGGAGCAGCGGCATCTAATGTCAACAGGAGCAGCTGCACCCAATGTCAACAGGAGCAGCGGCATCTAATGACAACAGGAGCAGCACCATCTAATGACAACAGGAGCAGCACCATCTAATGACAACAGGAGCATCACCATTTAATGACAACAGGAGCAGCATCATCTAATGACAGCAGGAGTAGCACCACCTAAGGAGAAGCGGCATCTAATGACAACAGGAGCAGCACCATCTAATGACAACAGGAGCAGCGGCATCTAATGACAGCAGGAGCAGCAGCATCTAATGACAGCAGGAGCAGCGGCATCTAATGACAGCAGCGGCATCTAATGACAGCAGCAGCAGCGGCATCTAATGACAGCAGCAGCAGCGGCATCTAATGACAGCAGGAGCAGCAGCATCTAATGACAAAATAAACAAACAAGGCTAATCTTTAAATAACCTCTCAGAATAAACGCTCCCCTAACAGCCATTTTAATAAAATGGAAGGTAGAAGGGTGGATAAAGAGCTTGCAAATACAGAAAAATGCCTGTTCACCTACCAGAAATGTATTAAGCTACTAATGGTCACCTTTGGCATGACACCTCATGACTTTTTGAGGAATTTAACTTACAAGAACTGGTGTCTGCCTTGCCCAGTTGTTTTTAAATGACTTAATCCCTCCCATTCTCCAAATCTGAATACACAGCACAGATTCTGTAGATACTGTAAGAACTGGGGGGCTCCTTGAGAAAATACAGGAAGTGAGCACAGGACCCAGTACAGATATTAAAGCAGTAGTAAACCACATCCAAAAAAAATTATAAATCGGGCCCTGGGCAGTTTAAGTTATAATGTGCTAGTATGCATTGCATACTAGCACATTATGACAAACTTACCTGAAAATGAAGCCCTCCAGAGGCGCGCTGTCACCGCTACAGGCGCTTCCATCTTCACCCGGTCTTCTTTCCAGGTGCAAGGAATCCAGGCGTCTGAATGGCCAAGCTGCCAATGACGTCACTCCCGAGCATGCGTGCGGGAGTCGCTGTTTATGGCATGGATCTGAAGGAACAGCACGGGCATGCTGTTCCTTCAGAGCGCAAGCACCAGTGATGACCCCGGCTGCATCTATAGTAAATATCTCCTAAACAGTGCATGTTTAGGAGATATTTACTGTACCTATAGGTAAGCCTTATTATAGGCTTACCTATAGGTAAATGTCATACATGGGAGTTAACTCCCACTTTAATTTCGAAAATCATCATCAGGTTTTTTTTTTTATACAGATAACTATACAATTGAAAGGATTGTGTTAACAGACCAAAAGAGGAATGAGAGAAGTTTTGTTAGGGGTTACACATACTTAGGGCTTCTTCAGATGCATGGCTGGGAACTGATAAAAACAGTTTACTGCCCCACGGATTGGCAGACAGAACTGTACACATGCCACCAGCAGAATTTGGCAGGTGGCAATGCAGGTTAAACTCATCCATTGAGTTCACTGGGACCACGCTGTAACTTTGTGCAACACAGGCAATTGCGGTGTGGTAGTGCGTCATTACAGGGTTAAATCAGGCAGTGAGAGAAAGAGCTACTGAAAGAGCTTGGATGCAAAAAGCTTGGATGCCAACATTATGTAACCGCTTGGATGTGTGGCTGCAGCTACAGTATCTCACAAAAGTGAGTACACCCCTCACATTTTTGTAATTATTTTATTACATATTTTCATATGACAACACTCAAGAAATGACACTTTGCTACAATGTAAATTAGTGAGTGTACAGCTTGTATAACCGTGTAAATTTGCTGTCCCCTCAAAATAACTCAAACACACAGCCATTAATGTCTAAACCTCTGGCAACAAAAGCGAGTACACCCCTGAGTGAAAATGTCCAAATTGAGCCAATTAGCCATTTTCCCTCCCGGTGTCATGTGACTCTTTAGTGTTACAATGTCTCAGGTGTGAATGGGGAGCAGGTGTGTTAAATTTAGTGTTATTGCACCCACTCTCTCATAATGGTCACTGGAAGTTCAACATGGCACCTTATGGCAAAGAACTCCCCGAATATCTGAAAAAAGAATTGTTGCTCTACATCAGCCTCTCTCAACCTTTTCAACACAGAGGAACCCTTGAAATAATTCTCCGGTCTCGGGGATTCCCTGCTAAAAATTAAAAATCTACAACTCATGATACATTAATGTGATGGGCAATGGGAAGAATACTCCTTACACTTGTGGTCATTGGGAAGAATGACCCCCTTACAGATAGGTAAATTCTCAATGCTACCATTGATCTTTTTAGCTGAGAGGTAGAAATTGACCATTGCTCAAGGAACCCCTAGCAACCTCTGGGAGGAACCCTAGGGTTCCACGGAACCCTGGTTGAGAAACCCTGCTCTAAATAAAAATGGCCTAGGCTATAAAAAGATTGCCAAGACCCTGAAACTGAGCTGCAGCATGGTGGCCAAGACCATACAGTGGTTTAGCAGGACAGGTTCCGCTCAAAACAGGCCTTGACATGGTCGACCAAAGAAGTTGAGTCCACGTGCTCAGCGTCATATCCAGGGGTTGTCTTTGGGAAATAGAAGTATGAGTGCTGCCAGCATTGCTGCAGAGGATGAAGGGGTGGGAGTTAGCCTGTCAGTGCTCAGACCATAAGCCGCACACTGCATCAAATTGGTCTGCATGGCTGTCATCCCAGAAGGAAGCCTCTTCTAAAGATGATGCACAAGAAAGCCCACAGTTTGCTGAAGACAAGCAGACTAAGGACATGGATTACTGGAACCACGTCCTGTGGTTTGATGAGACCAAGATAAAACGTATTTGGTTCAGATGGTGTCAAGCGTGTGTGGGGGCAACCAGGTGAGAAGTACAAAGACAAGTGTGTCTTGCCTACAGTCAAGCATGGTGGTGGTAGTGTCCTGGTCTAGAGCTGCATGAGTGCTGTCGGCACTGGGGAGCTACAGTTCATTGAGGGAACCATAAATGCCAATATGTACTGGGACATACTGAAGCAAAGCATGATCCTTTCCTTTAGGAGACTGGGCTGCAGGGCAGTATTCCAACACGATAACGACCCCAAACACACCTCCAAGAAGTCATAGAGATGTCATCGGAGGCAGCGCCTCCGAAGGAGGATGATGCTTTGAATGGGGAACTAGGTGTCCATATGACCGTTGGACTGGTACGATCGCTGGCCACTTAATTACGGTTGCGGACGCAGGATCAAGATGTCCGCGACCGATCATGTGACCATTGGTTGCTGAGTTAACATATGGTATAGAAGCCAGAAGGTATAGTAACATGGTGCCGGCTCCGATGACGTGTCTATGACGAAGCGCGTAAAGTGGAGCCAGAGAGGGTCATTAGGTACTTCCGGCTTGCAGTCTGTGGAACGCAGTGTAGAGCGGAGTTCCTGGTTCTTCCGAGCCTGACTTCTTAAGCAACATATGGGAGTCTACCTTAATGCTTTCTCCCTGCCCATGACATTACCATACCATGAGATTTCTTTTGTTTTCATGTGGATGCACGGACCTGCAGAACCGAGAGGACCGGAGGGTCTGGTTGCGGACCCTTAAAATCTCTATTTCTGGCCGAGGTGTATTTCCATAAAGAAACTATTTCTGCTTCAGCTGAGCGGGTGAGTGCAGCTGTGGAGGGGAGCACAAGTGACACATTGTTTTCTCTCCCTTTCCACCCCATGAACACACCAGCTGAAGCTGTGGGGCTTAATGCACTATAGAGATTATTGTTATAGAGAGCATTTTTTTTTTTTTGATTTAGGACATCATTACCCCCTCACTTGTTATTATGTAGAGCACGTTTTTGCATGCATCACTTATTTGCTTTTTGATAACATTGTTTCTACACTTGTCACTATGAACATATGTATTCGATTGGTGATCTTTAAATAATTTATACATGGAATCATTTATGAATTTATATGTTTAATAGGATATTCATTGCGACCGTGCACATCATTCATTGTATTTATTACAAGTCTTTTTGGATTTTATGAATTTTCTAGGATTATATTGCACTTTATATATTTTCACTCAGATTTTTCTCATCATCTGTACACACATATATTATACATTATATATATACACACACACACACACACACACATACATACATACCACACACACATACATACATACATACACACACACACACATACATACATACACACACACACACACATACATACATACACACACAGGCAGCGCCACTCCCACTCTTTTTTCCCTTTTGAAAACTTTTCTAAGGCGTGCATAGAGTGCAGTTGGTTAGAACGCCAGTCAGGCTTTTATTACTGTGTTTGCTGGGGAGTTTAACTGGTTCCCGAACGGCTCACGTACATTTACTGCAGCAGAGTGGCAGTGGAACGCGAATCGCCATCTATAAAAGGCGATTTGCGCATGCACGGCTAGCGGACGGGAGCGCGGCGGCATGCTCTTGTGACCATGGCCCCCACTGTGTCAGACGGCATGACCGAAATCTACTGATCCCTGTACTCGGGATCAGTTAGATCTCTCATGCCCCTGGCAACCCAGCCCCCACACAGTTAGAACACGCCTAAGGAACACAGTTTACCCTTCGATTGCCCCATTCAGGTTAACCCCTTCCCTGCCAGTGACATTTATACAGTAATCAATGGATATTTAAAAATCTGATCGCTGTATAAATGTCAATGGTCCCAAAAAAGTGTTGAAAATGTCCGACATGTCTGCCGCAATGTTGCAGTCCCGATAAACTGCAGATCACTGGCATTGCCAGTAAAAAAAAAAAAAAAATATGGTAAAAAAAACGCCATAAATGAATTCGTAGTTTGTAAACGTGGCAACTTTTGCGCAATCCAATCAATATACGCAGATTGCGATTTTTTTTTACCACAAATATGTAGAAGAATATATATCGGCCAAAAATGATGAAGAACATTTTTTTATATATATATTTTTTGGACATTATAGCAAAAAGTAAAACATTGTTCTTTTTTTTCAAAATAGTCACTCTTTGTTTATAGCGGTGATCATAAGTGACACAGAGGTGATCAGATACCACCAAAAGAAAGTTCTATTTGTGGGGGGGAAAAAAAGGACAACAATTTCGTTTGGATACAACGTCGCACAACCGCGCAATTGTCAGTTAAAGTGACGCAGTGCCGAATCGTAAAAAGTGCTCTGGTCCTAAAGTGGGAAATCCTTCTGGGGCTGAAGTTATTAAAATGCCTTATTGGTCCTCAGAACCATTGTCTCCAACACAAAAAAATGATGGAAAAACCAAAATCTTACAGTTGTCCAAAAACAGAGGTTTTGATATGCATTGGGAATTAATAATGGCTATTTACATAACCAAAGTAGCTGCACAGTACACATAACTGAAAGGACTTTGGTGTTGATTTACTAAAGGCAAGCAGACTGTGCACTTTGTAAAGTGCAGTTGCTCCAGAGCTTAGTAAATGAGGTAATGCTTCACTTTACAAAGAACACCCATGCAAGGAAAATAAAAAAACAGCATTTTTGCTTACACATGATTGGATGATGGAAGTTAGCAGAGCTTCTGCTCATTTACTAAGCTCTGGAACAACTGCTCCTGCAGAGTGCAACTACACTTTCAAAAGTGCACAGTCTATTTGCCTTTAGTAAATCAACCCAAAAGTCATTTGTTTTATGCTTGTAGAATTACAGAGCAAATATGTTTGTGATGTTTGTCACGTGTTCATTCAATCGCACCACCAAGGGGCGTTTGGTCCTACCCACGTATTGGAGCCCACAGGAGCATTGGATCATGTAGACCACAGCGGGGTTTAAGAACCATTCTTTATCCTATCATTACAGACAGTTCCATAATAGAAACTCAGCTAATATTTTATACTTGGGCATAGATAAATATGAGGCCCATTGGCGTGGAAGTTCTATGATCAGGAGTATTTCAAGGATGGAAATGGCATGGGTTCATAGACTTAAGACCTATACCCCCTTTGGGCTCAATATTGACATTGATGTCAATGCCTTCATTGATAATTCTTAGGATAGGGGGGGATTTCTATGAATCACTGCTATAGACATAAATTGATGAGACTGATGAGGATTGATGAGTCATTCAGCCTTCCCCTTCTTTCACCGTGGTCCCTTTAGCCCTCTAGATCGTTAAAATTTTCTTGGGGGTTAATTCATTTTTATATTTATTTTGTCTCTAACTTTCTTTTTTCTTTCTTTAGTTTGGTATTTCAATATGAGCTATGGAGCTTAAGTGTTCCCTTGGGGGATACCAGTGGGCAGATGGGTCCTATCCATATATTTTGGCTAAAGGTCCTATGAAGAAATCTATTGCTGTATAGGTATATGAGTGTTCTTAGTGAAACGAGATGGTCTATTCCCATATGTAAACTCTATTCGAAATGAGGGTGAATTTTAATTTTCATTTTTAATTTTAACCTATATGGTAAACCTTTTTTGTGATTGATTAAACTTTCTTTGTGATTATTTAGAGAAGCCTTCCTTTTTACATGATCAGGTATAAGTGGCACACATTTCAGTATTGCAGTATTAAGTTCCGTTGTCTTCCGCCCTTAAGCTAGATGGCGGACGTAGCTTTTTGCCCTCACTTCGGATAGAGGTGAGGGAGTGTATATAAGTGGTGACGTTCTAGCTGCGCGCCTATCCCTTTGACGACGTCCAATAGGACGAAACGTACGTCAGGAAGTGTGCGCTGACGTCACCGAGAATACTTGCCGGCTTGTTTTTATCCTATGCGATTATCTGCTCATCAAATGTGAGTTGCTTTATGGTATATGTTATTAAAGTTTTTAGTACGTTATTACACTATGTGGTCCTTTCTCTCCTACCTAAGACTGGCTGAGGAGGAGGGATAAAATATTTTAACCACATAGCGTCTATTGGTTTATCAGTTGGTAAGCCTTGATTTGTCTTGGTGGTGGATTTCACTTACAGTATCTATGCACAAGTGGTGCTGTTTACCATAGCAACGTCTGACTGTATCTTTACTTCTATTTTCATCCTGTCAGAATATACGGATTAATATTTGTATGGACTTAAGTGGACTCTATGAATGTGTAGCGCAGCCCTCTTTTTGATTGATATTTACACATACTGGGACTGAGTATTTTGGGCTGCAGCTTTATGTATTTGAGTTAGCGCGGTGTTTTCCATATTATCTAACTGTCCCTGGAAAGCTTGCTGGATATTGCATCTGGCAGTCTCCTCCCTTTTAGGCCCTGGGGGTGTAGAGGTACCCACACTAACAGAATCCTTTTGCTTTTGAGACTACTGTTCAAGCCTCCTGCTGTCCAGGTCCTCCTATGCAGCCACGCTAATCCCAGGTCTGCTGATAGGCATGCAGAATCTAGAATATATAATGGAGGGGCATGGGGGGGGGGGTTTGGTCGGCCGTTACCAAGATGTGTGGAAGCGATCCGGCAGTTGCAGAGTTGCTAGATCCCTTCCATCTGAGAGCCGACAGTTGGCTAGTCAGATTTACTCACACGCCCAGCCGCTGCAGCCACCGGGAGTGAGTGTAAAACCCCTGCTGCCCCTGCACTGCAAGAGATAACTGCTCATTCAGATCTAGGGGACATTGAGTAATACAATTACTTATTCCATCCCCTGCTCCTACAAGCTCCTGTGTGCTGCTAGACCTGTTCCAGCAGCCTCTTCTTTCCTGTGCTCTGGTAGTCTAAGGTCATGATGACCTCATCAAGACCAATCCAGGATCCATAACCCCTGTATTGGGAGTGAGAACACCAGGGCAGTCCATAGCTGGAGCATGGGGGGGGGATCCATCCGGCGGGGGGAGTGGAGGAACAAGTAAGCAAAATTGTCTTTCCCAGAGTTCAACTTTAACATATAGATTGGGTATGAATTTATACGCTCAGTAGTACGGGCAGTAGACATTAGGACGCTGCATGAAAACTATCTGGTTTGATTAATTTGCAGCATTACAGCTAATCATCTTTTTGACTAATTTTCTAGCACTTTACATTATTCCCTACGAGTCTCCCGAAACACATTTGCCATAGGTTTCTAACAGGATAATACAATATAGAGCAATAACCCCTCATCTGCTGATGTCCACGAAAGGACAGGATTTATAAAGAAGGGTGCCAACTGAGGCAGTGCAGAGAAGAAGCACTGCTAAATCATTTCAGACATGCTTACTAGTAGATGATATTTTATTCATAATATTTATTCATAACTAACTGTCACTCAGCATGTGTAACCCTGACAGCTGGGTCGTCCTATTAGCATCATGGGCCCCAGGCAAAGTAATTCACTGGGGCCTCTACCAGCCTGCCCCATTTAGGCACCTACTCTCAAGAATTAACCTCCCTGGCGGTATGATAATGTCAGATTTTTGCATCTCAAAGTGGTACATTGTTTTGCATAGAAATTTGGCGTTTTATATTGTAGGCCTGTAATTCTTAGGAATAACTCACTTAAATCTGTCCAAACAAGTCTAGTAAACATGATAAAGATTGAAACAACGAAATCATAAATTATAATATAATAAAGAAATATAAATAATCAAAAATAATAATATAATAGTAATAACATTTATTCAATAATGTAATTGAGTCAAAAACACTGAAATTTGCTCAGTTGCAGAATTGTCGATTGTCGTCACTTTCAGTGTCTGATGCCGCGTTTCCCCACAAATCAGTATCACTCAATTCTGCAAGTGATTCTTATTTACTATCGCTGTTTTCTAGCTGGTCCAAAACCACTTTTGAGGTAAAGGGACACCTTTTTGGGTGCCATGGACATTCTCAAGTTTCCAGGCAGAAAGAATGGCATATATCAGGGGTAGGTAACCTGTGGTCCTCCAGCTGTTGTGGAACTACATTTCCCATGACGCATTGCAAGGCTGGCAGTTCCAATTACCCCCAGAGGCATGATGGGACTTGTAGTTCTGCAACAGTTGGAGGGCCGCAGGTTGCCTACCCCTGGCATATAATATAAAAGTCCATGCAGGGCACTGGACAAACCGCTAGGGACAAAAGGGATGTGAAATGATTTGATACAGTAATGTAATCTTACAGATTACAGTGTACTGTGTTATGTGCGTTTCACTTTTTGAATTTGCCACCGGGCTCCGTCCCTATGCGATTCGACGCTTGCAGGGAACGGAGCCCGGCACACAGAGGCATCGGGCAAAAGATTTCGCCGGAGCACACAGCGGGGGGACATCGCAGGATCCAGGGGACAAGGTAAGTAACTTTGCCCTGGTCCTGCGATGCGATCCCGAATGTGGCTTGGAGGTACTGCTTTTGATAATGAAAATTCACCCAGAGCCACACTCGGGAATACCGCCAGGGAGGTTACAGTATATGCAGTTGATAGAATGAAACATATATTAGTACTTTCAATTACATTGATTTTAAACAATAAGAAAGCATGTCATAAATCAAAAACTAATCAACACAAAGGGTACAATACAGGGAAGGAGGAATGGGAGGCATGACTGTACAGTACAGGGGGATCTAGAGGGTACAATACTGGGGTCAGGAGGGCACAATACAGAGGGGGCAGGAGGGAACAGTACAGGGGGCCAGCAGTCCACAGTACAGAGGGGAAGAAGGGCTGAGTACAGGGGCAGGAGTGAACAGTACAGGGGATAGGAAGGCAGAATACAGGGGGGTCAGGAGGGCACAGTAGAGAGGGTAGGAGGGCACAGTACAGAGGGTAGGAGGGCACAGTACAGGGGGCCAGGAGGGCAGAATGCAGAGGGTCAGGAGAGTACAGTACAGGGGGTAGGAGAGCAGAGTACAGAGGGGTCTCGAGCCCCCCCCCCCATGTGAAGGAGTAGGAGGTTTATTTTTTACCCAAAAAGTGGTAAAAGTAAATAAAAATGCAGAGCCAATTTTTGACAAGTCCATCATTAAAAAAAAAAAAATTATATTAAAAAAAAAAAAAAAAAAAAAAACTGTCCCCCGGTGTAGATCCAACTTCAATCATGATGAACGCCGACCCCCCCCCCCCCCTTACTGTGGGAAAGAATAACTTCATTCTAATGGTAGCAGAACAAAGCTAAGCAATAGCACTGGGACTGTACAACCAGAAGTGTCACCACCGTACGAGGAGGGTGTCTGATTTTAGCCTAGTAATTACCCAGAAAGGACCAGCTGCCTTGCCTCCATTTACGTTGTTTTCAGTGTGTTCAGCCAGATGGAAGTTTAAGAAAGTTTTCGAGATGTAAATGACACGTCACATAATATGCTTAGTAAACATAATATCAAGTCTGACGACTGCCATATGTTGTGCTCTAACAGTTAAAAGTTTGTATATCTACAAATCATTAACAAAGATCAGCAGGAAGTTTGGCAATGAAAGGGCCTGAACAAGGAAGAATTGTTGTGTAGCATATGTTATAAATGTCACTGGTTGTGCTCCACGTTGTACACTTCTATCTAGCAAACTGTTTAATAAATCTTTATATTTGCAGCCCATATTTCATTGCATGAGAAGTTTCACTTAGATTTACCAATGGAAAGTTACCTGCATTGCCATAGAAATGTAATAAAAGCCTGCAGTGCTAATGCAATCATAAAGCATATCTAAACCCACATCCTTATATGTGGTGGCTGAATGTGTTTTATATATTTTTTTTATTATTGTGTGATCCTATGAATAACACATTTCCTATCCTTGGGTGGGTATGCTCATTACTCGACTGTATCTATGGGGGCAATGATGTCAGCAGCCCTAGCAGACTCAGAGCTGTCACTAAAATTACATTTTATATAGTATTTACTCTTCCCCGGTGTTGGATAATTTATGTAGGAAATGTTATATACATACACACTGTTTTTTTAGAATATGTACATAAGTGTGTACTGTATGCTATGATTTATGGCCTGACACAACTGGCAGGCAAGTTGCATTTTACATATCAAAAGGGCCAAAGCAGTTGCCTAAAGGGGATTGTAAAACGTAAATACATTTTTTTTACAGCTACATAAAATATTATGTAGAAAGGTGAAGGTAGGGGAAGAGAGGCTGGGCCAGCACAAAGAGTAATTAGTAGTGTTGAGCGAACCCGGACTGTAACATTCGGGTCCGTACCAAACTTTCGGGTGTCCGGGACCCGAACATTTCAAAAAACGTTCGGGTTCGGGGTTCTGGTAGTTGATCACGCATGTTGAATAGCTGCAGGGCAGCCAATCAACAAGCGTTTCACTGGTTTGCCCTTAGAAGCCATCACAGCCATGCCTACTAATGGTATGGCTGTGATTGGCCAGTGCATCATGTGACCCAGCCTCTTTATAAGCTGGAGTCACAGTGCTGCATGTCACATGCTCTTGGGTTAGGGTAGGGAGAGGAAGCTGCCGGCGTGAGGGAGAGACTACAGACATTTTAACATCTGATCCTGCATCCTGAGATAGATTACTACTGCTGTGCTGTTGCTCTGAGGACAGATAGCAGAAATTTGAGATTTCACATACCGCTGCTTTGAGTTGGAGATTGCAGATTAAACTCTGCCTAACGCAACGATCGTTACGATCGTACACAACGATCAGATTGTGGGATGGTACACAACAATCAGATTGTGGGAGTAATTTGAGATTTCACATACTGCTGCTTTGAGCGATCTCACTGCACTAGGTAGAGGCTTCTGCTTAGAAGGACACATTCTTGTTCAAAAACCATTGCCTACTCCTATAGGGCCAGCTGTTGCTGTAAGTGACACATTATTGTTCAAAAATCATCTCCTAGTTCTAAAGGGAGAGTTTCCAGCTGTTGCTTAGAGGGACAGATTCTTGTTCAAAATTTATTGCCTACTCCTATAGGGCCAGCTGTTGCTGTGACACATTATTGTTCAAAAATCATCTCCTAGTTCTAAAGGGAGAGCTTCCAGCTGTTGGTGTGAGCAGTGCATTTCTTGCACCAAAATAAAAAGTCCGGCTACGTTGGGGTTTTCCCAAAAAAAGGTATTAATTGGTATTAATACTTACATAGGGCTACATAATACATTTGCGGGCCCAATGAGGAGAGCAAATAAGGGACGTGGTCATGGTGCTGCTGGTGATGCTGGTGCTGCTGGTGTTGGTGAACCTCCTGTTGGAAGGAGAGGATGTGGTCGAGGTGTGCCAGCTACACGCACAAGGGAAACACCTTCCTCAGGTAGCCAACATAACCTTCACTGGTATATGGTAGGCCCGAATGCCCCTCAACGATTGGTGAGACCAGAACAAGTACAGGCGATAGTAGATTGGGTGGCTGACAATGCCTCCAGTTCCTTCACATTGTCTCCCTCCCGGTCCCTCGATGAAAGCTCAGATTGGCACCTGAACCCCATGGTCATCTGTCTTTCACCTCAGCCCCTTGTAAATTAGCCAAGCAGTCTGAGCCCCAAGTCCTGCAAGAGACTCTTATGCTTCTTGATGACTCTCCTGGTGTGCTTTCCGTGGGCCATCCACATAGCGCTGCCCCAGAAGTGGAAGACATTGAGTGCACCGATGCCCAACCACTTCTGTTGCAGGATGAGGACATGGAAACACCAGCGCAGCACATTTCTGCTGATGATGAAACACAGGTGCCAACTGCTGCAGCTTGCCTCAGTGTGCAGACTGACAAGGAGGGCAGTGGTGAAGGGTGGGTGGAAGATGCGGAGGATGATGAGGTCCTAGACCCCACATGGAATGAGGGTCATGCGAGTGACGTGTGGAGTTTGGAGGAAGAGGTGGTGGTCGCACAGAGGCACCAGCACAGCAAAAGAGGAAGCAGGTTGCAAAAGCGGAGCGAGCGTCCCCTAGAAGGTAGGCCTGCTACTACCCACCGCACCCAGGGACCTAGCACACCAAAGGCAGCTCAAAGGCGTTCCCCCGCGTGGCAGTTCTTCAGACAATGTGCTGACGACAAGACACGAGTGGTTTGCAAGCTGTGCAATGATAGCCTGAGCTGGGGCATAAATGTTCTCAACCTGAACACAACCCCCATGACCAGGCACATAAATTCAAGGCACAAGCTGCATTGGAATAATTACCTCAAAATCCAAGAAAGGTCTCGGCCTCCTCCTGCTTCCTCTTCTGCTGCTGCTTCGGCCTCTTCCTCCACCTCTACAGTGACAGTGTCACCTGCCACCCAGCAAACAGACAATATGACAGCAACGCCACCATGTCCGCCACCGTCCCCAAGCATTTCCACATGGTCCCATGGAAGCTTACAGCTGTCCATCTCCCAAACACTGGAGAGAAAGAGGAAGTACCCCCCTACCCACCCGCGATCCCTGGCCCTGAATGCCAGCATTTCAAAATTCCTGGCCTTTGAAATGCTGTCATTCCATCTGGTGGACACAGTCAGTTTCAAAAACCTGATGGCGGTGGCTGTCCCACAGTACGTGGTACCCAGCCGCCACTACTTTTCCAGGCGAGCCATCCCTTCCCTGCACAAACAAGTGGGGGGCAAGATCAAGTGTGCACTGCGCAACGTCATCAGTGGCAAGTTCCACATAACACTGGACCAGCAAGCACGGGCAGGGACGCTATATCTCACTAACTGCACACTGGGCAAATGTAGTGGCGGGTGGGCCTGAGCCGGCTAGCCATTTGGCGCATGTCCTTCCACCACCGAGGATTGCAGGGCATTTCTCTTTGCCTCCTGTTGCCTCCTCCTCCTACTGCGCTTCCTCCTCCTCGACCACCCACTCATCCGCTCAGCGTAACACCTTCACCACCAACATCAGCATATCCAGGGGGAAACGACAGCAGGCTGTTTTAAAACTGATATGTTTGGGGGATAAACCCCACACTGCGCAGGAGCTGTGGATGGGCATTGAACAACAGACCAATGAGTGGTTGTTGCCACTGAGCCCGGCCTGGTGGTGTGCGACAATCACCGAAATCTCGTAGCGGGTCTGGGCCAAGCCGGGTTGAGGCACATTCCTTGGCTGGCGCATGTGCTAAATTTGGTGGTAAAAAATTTTCTAAAAAACTACCCGGATATGTCAGAGCTGCTGCTGCATAAAGTATGGGCCGTCTGTGCACACTTTCGGCGTTCTCACCCTGCTGCTGCTCGCCTGTCTGCGCTGCAGCGGAACTTCGGCCTTCCCGCTCACCGCCTCATATGCGACGTGCCCACAAGGTGGAACTCCACCTTGCACATGCTGGAGAGACTGTGCGAGCAGCAGCAGGCAATAGTGGAGTTTCAGCTGCAGCACGCACGGGTCAGTCGCTCTGCGGAACAGCAACACTTCACCACCAACGAGTGGGCCTCCATGCGAGACCTTTGTAGCGTATTGCGGTGTTTTGAGTGCTCCACCAACATGGCCAGTGCCGATGACGCTGTTCTCAGCGTTACTATACCACTTCTATGTCTCCTTGAAAAAACACTTCGGGCCATGATGGAAGAGGATGTGGCACAGGAGGATGAGGAGGAGGAGGAGGAAGAGGGGTCATTTCCACGGTTATCAGGCCAGTCATTCGCAAGTGGCTCGGAGGGTGGGTTCCTGCACCAGCATAGGCCAGGTCAAAAATATTCAAGCCAGGGCACAGTTCTGGAGGACGAGGAAGATGAGGAGGAGGAGGAGGAATTGCAGCAGGGTGGCACCCAACGCAGTTTGTGGGCATCACTGAAGTGTGGCTGGGGGGATACAGAGGACACAGATGATATACCTCCCACAGAGGACAGCTTGTCTTTGCCTCTGGGCAGCCTGGCACACATGGCCGACTACATGCTGCAGTGCCTGCGCGACGACAGCCGAGTTGCCCACATTGTAACTTCCTCTGATTACTGGGTGGCCACCCTGCTGGATCCCCGTTACAAGGACAACGTGTCGTCCTTAATTCCCTCACTGGAGCGTGAGAGGAAGATGCGCGACTACAAGCGCAAACTGGTAGAGGCGCTGCTGAGGGCATTCCCAAATGACACCGGGGGCTCAGCGGAAGCACAAGGCGAAGGCAGAGGAGGAGGAGGAAGAAGAGGCCACCAATGCAGCTGTGCCACCGCCAGCACCTCAGAAGGCAGGGTTAGCATGGCCGAAACGTGGCAAAGCTTTGTCAGCAGCCCGCCACAACAAACAGCACCACCAGCCAATAGACAACGTCTTAGCAGGAGGCAGTATTTCAGCAACATGGTGCAAGAGTATGTGTGCACACGCCTACACGTACTGACTGATGGGTCTGCCCCATTCAACTTCTGGGTCTCCAAATTGGCCACATGGCCTGAGCTTGGCGTTTATGCCTTGGAGGTGCTGGCCTGCCCTGCAGCCAGTGTATTGTCGGAACGTGCGTTTAGCATGGCAGGGGGCGTTATCACAGGCAAGCGGAGCCATTTGTCCACATCCAACGTGGACAAGCTAACCATTATTAAAATGAATCAGGCATGGATCCCACAAGACTTGCCTGTACCTTGTGCAGAATAAACATTTAGACCGGACTCACACAGCCATTCATATACTTGTTTTATTTTTGAATAGGCCTCAATATTTTGGGGGCTACCCCAATTATAAACAAACAAAAAAAATACCATGTTGGCTACCTCCTTCTCCTCCTCGACCACCGCCACTTCCACCTACACTGCCATGGTCACGGCCTAGTCAACCTCTAGGCTCCTACTCCACATCCACCCCCCTTCCCACTTTTTTATTTGATTTTAATTTATTTTCCCTATCCCCATTTTTTTGTAGGGCACTTGCCCTACTCTTACCCCCATTTTACTTCCTATTGCAGGCCTCTAGCACTTGCCAGGACATTGTTACAGCCATTTTTGTGCCTAAAAGGTCGGTCCCCATTGATTTCAATGGGGTTCGGGGTCCGTGAGAATGTTCGGGTTCTGTCCGGACCTGAACCCGGACTTTGTCCCGAAGTTCGGCCGAACCTGCAGAACCCGAACTTCCAGAGGTTCGCTCAACTCTAGTAATTAGACATTCCCAGAAAAGGAGAGGGCTATGACGTTCAAGAAGGGAGGGGGCTGGGCTAGGAAATCAACTGTGGCTGACGTGAAATTTTCTACCAACTTAAAAGTCACATTGCAAATGAGCTCAGGGAGAGCTGACATCCATCCGCACAGTGTGGGTCACTAGGTATGGTGGGTGTAAGTAAGTAGGGCGCCAGACACTTTGAGAATGCAGAAAGATTTATTTTCTCCTAATAACTGGGGAGAGAGGGTTTAGGGCCAGGACACCCTTTGAGCTGGTGCAACTGCACTTAGCAGATTCCGAGACACCAAATAGGACAGTATGATAACTACACAGTTCCAAAGGCTGTATAATTGAATGACAATGGCTGTAACTTGAGTGGAGCCATCTCCTTTGACATCTGAACTTGTAACTTGACTTCAACTCAGCTCTGACACATACCAGACTTGGTATCCCCGCTGTGTAGACCTGATCTCCATCTTGCAGCATCCCGCTGCAGCTAACTCAATAAGAGCTCCCTGTCTCTTAATAGACTCTTCAGATTCCCACTGTCACTGGGTCCCTTGAGTTCCGCACAGCTAACCACTGTATCTTCCAAGTGTCACCGACGCTAACCTGCCGGGTCCCTTACTCGGCTCTTCAACTCACCTGCTGACCCCTCTTGCAAACATCACCCCTGCTATCCTGCTGGGTCCCTAGCTTCACCCCACTCAGACTTTCCCACTTCACCTTCCCCGTCTGGTGAAAAAGACTGCTCTGGTACTCTTTCAGACTTCACACTCTGGCCTCTGATAACAGGAGTGTTGTCCCTTAGTGGCGACTGTTCCCCTTTACCTCTGGCCCTGGTTCATGCTTTGCCTCTGGTGACAGGAATGGTTGTCCCTTGCTGGCAATGGTGTTCCTTCACCTCTGACAAAGACGGGTTCCCCGGCCGGTAGAACCCATGTAACTAGGTCAGGCTTCCTTGAATCAAGCCCCGACCTCTGCTGCTCCTTTCCATCCTGGGTAGGCCTCAGACTGCCTAGCAACCAGGAACTCCCGGATAGGCCTCAGGCTTCTGGCCTAGCAGCCGGGAGCTTTTGACACACGCAACCGCCCAGGTGGCACAGAACCCCGATCACCTGACTCCTCTGAAATTAATAGGATCTCCCAGCAGGCCATGGGGCCAAAGAAAACCCCCGCCCATTGGCTGGAACAACCTACCCACTCGTATACCCAGTTGATATACACCTTATCATCCCAATGACATATGTGACAGTGCCACCCAGCGGCAGAGGAGAGAGATGCATTAAACCTGGAGTTAGAAAAGAAATCAAGAGATGCCCTAACAATTAGCCAGGTTAGTTACTACCTAGCAGAACTAAATTTGACAGCATCCCTGTTAAAAACCAGGGTGCTACATGTGTGTGTGTATATATATATATATATATATATATATAAACATTGTAAGTAAACCTTTAAAAATACTTGATTTTTCTGTGCTGTTAGCTACCCTTTTTTAAAGTGTTTGTAAAGGCTCAAGGTTTTTACCTTCATGAGAGATAATATATATATATATA
>BLSH010137593.1:153981-170642 GCA_018402905.1 Glandirana rugosa
TGCACTGGGCGGAGTTCCTAGCAAAGCTTATTGCTTTCACCAGTATCTAGTCACCTGTAGGCGTTGGCATACAACCCATGGTCTATGGCTACACTCCGTGTCCTGCACTGTATGAAGCGGATCTTGTTTACATTCATATCTATGAAAAATGTTTTTCCTTTCAGTGCAAATCCAAGCAAATGGCTACATGCTGTAGCTCAAATGCAGATATGTGACTAGTCTTACCGGTCACTGAATTAGCATTTCGTTCCATCTGGGTTTGTAATCTAAACCAGTGTTTCCCAACCCAGTCCTCAAGGCACACCAACAGGTCATGTTTTCAGGATTTCCCTCAGATGAAACAGCTGTGGTAATTACTAAGGCAGTGAAACTGATAAAATCACCTGTGCAAAATAATGGAAATCCTGAAGACATGACCTGTTGGTGTGCCTCGAGGACTGGGTTGGGAAACACTGCTCTAAACACCTCTGCCAGCACAGCCAGCCAGGTCATACAACTAAGTGAAAATTCAACTTGCAAAGAATACCCAATTGCGAGCAAGGGAAATAAAAAAAAAAAAATGATTTTTACTCACATTTTTGATGATTGCATTCAGTGCTGTTTCACCTCATTCACTAAGTTAGGTGAAAATCTATTCTGCAAAGTGAATGTGCACTAGACCTTTAGAAAAATCAAGCCCACTGTTCAAAGAGCAGGAAGTCCAAAAGTGAACCAGGAAGTATGGTAGTCACCTCCCTGACTATACATTATCACACAGCTGTGTGAATCAAAGGCTAGCCAGAAATAATTAAAAATACTTTAGCAAGTGTGCCATCCTCCTAGATGGGTTGCTAGGATCTTAGGTAAATGTAGTTCCCTTTGGCTCCTCTGCAATCATTGGAGCAGCTCTTGATTTCTTTGGGCTGTTCTGGGTTTTACAGGCTGCAGGTTTGATTGTTTCCCCTATATTCCAGAGGCTTCTAAAACAAAGAGGGTTGGAAAGTCAAATGAGCAACCTGAATATTTATGGTGCTTCATTCAGTCTCTGGAGAGGTGTAACCAGTAGATGGTTGGAGAGGGACATAAAAAGCCTGAGGCCTCAGGGGCACCTTCCCTCTGAGGTAGTTTTGCTGATGTTCATCAAGGTCCCAACTGTGGCACAGCGGGGGGTTCTATTCTTAATTTCTTCTGGAGCTAAAGATCTGGTCTGGAGAACTCACTGAGTAGTGCCTGGTTGAAGCTGGGAGGTGTGCAGCTGTCCAGGATATTGTGAGTACTGACCAAGCTCAAAATTTAGTGATTGTGTGTTGTTTTACATCTGGGGTTAGGGTGACTAAGTGTCCTGGATTGCCCGGGACAATCCCACACCTGGCAGGTTTGTCCCAGGTCCTGGGCACCTTCATTCCGGGACAATACAATGTCCCGGAATTAAACTGTCAGAGTGAGCAAACCCCGCCATAGTGCAGGCGCTCGCTTGCTCTGCCTCCTTGTTAGACTCTGGTATCTGGTGACTTTAAGAATGCAACAGACTTTTTGCCTGGCGTGTAAAGCGGAGGAGGAGTTAACTTCCTCCTCCTCCGCGCTGAACGTTCTCCAGACTCCACCATGGACGAGGCTCTCAGTAGGGGCAGCAGCTCCAATGACACTGATCTGCTGGCCCGGCACTGCGATCTCCGCTCCGGCTGTCTCCCTCCCTGCCTCATACAGCAATGCAGACCGAAGCCACCTCCCCCTCCTCGGCTGTGTACATCATTACATGTACACAGGAGCCGGAGGAGGGACACTGCTCTGCATTTTCCGAGCTGATCTGAGATCTATGTTAAGCTTCTGTAGTTGAAAAACGCCCCCCAGCACATATCAAACTCCTCCCCTACTTCCCTACTAGCACAAGTGGAGAGGGAGGGGGGTCTGTACTTAGTGGGGGGGGTCTATACTTAGGGGAAGAGTCTGTACTTAGTGGGGGGTCTGTACTGAGTCAGGGCTATACTTGGTAAAGGGGGGGGGTGACACCACTGCCCCCCACTTCATCTTCTCTGGGCCAGCTCAAGCATGCTCTACTGCAGGGTGCCCCCAACCGCCGGGCCACACTGGCACTGGGAGGAGCCACATCTGTAGCCAGCGGCAGGAGGGGTGTTCACCTTCCCATGGCTCTGATGTGTCGGACTAGTGGCAGGCTGTGGGTGGCAACCTGCATCTGGTGGCAGGCAACGGTGGCAAGTGACATGCTGCATCTGGGGGCAGGCAACAGTGGCAAGTGACACGCTACATCTGGGGGCAGGCAACAGTGGCAAGTGACGCACTGCATCTGGGGGCAGGCAAAGGTGGCAAGTGACACGCTGCATCTGGTGGCAGGCAAAGGTGGCAAGTGACACGCTGCATCTGGTGGCAGGCGACGGTGGCAAGTGACAAGCTGCATCTGGTGGCAGGCGACGGTGGCAAGTAGCAAGCTGCATCTGGTGGCAAGATCAGGGTTCCCACTAATTCTGCATTATGGTGAGTTGAACAATCTCATTATACAGGGTGGGCCATTTATATGGATACACCTTAATAAAATGGGAATGGTTGGTGATATTAACTTCCTGTTCGTGGCACATTAGTATATGTGAGGGGGGAAACTTTTCAAGATGGGTGGTGACCATGGCGGCCATTTTGAAGTCGGCCATTTTGAATCCAACTTTTGTTTTTTCATTAGGAAGAGGGTCATGTGACACATCAAACTTATTGGGAATTTCACAAGAAAAACAATGGTGTGCTTGGTTTTAATGTAACTTTATTCTTTCATGAGTTATTTACAAGTTTCTGACCACTTATAAAATGTGTTCAATGTGCTGCCCATTGTGTTGGATTGTCAATGCAACCCTCTTCTCCCACTCTTCACACACTGATAGCAACACCGCAGGAGAAATGCCTCCTCCTGTCACAAATTTATTTAGCAATACTAAAAAAAAAAAAAGCTAGACTGTTTACTGAGCTGAAGTGAATTTACTGTTAGTTGTGTGAATGGTGGCCTCTGCACTGTCAGGGAAAGAACCAATTAAAATCAGCGGCTCTTACAGTGGTAGCGCTATGCAAGTGAAAGAATCTCTGCTTGGTAGTATGCCATTTGCCTGCAGTTCCACTTTAACCACTTCCCAACCGCCCTATAGACAAAAGACGTCCACAGGGCGGTTGCGTTATTCTGGGAGGACGTCCATGGATGTCCTCCCATGAATGCACTTCCCGGGCGCGCACACGGGAGCATCTGTGACCCCAGCGCATCATGGATCGCGGTGAATGTCCGCTGTGAGCGGCCTTTTACCACGTGACCGCGCCATCAACTGACGGCGTGAGCACATGTAAACAAGCCGGCGAAAGTGTCGGCTGTTCTCTCTCCTCTCCGCACCGATCGGTGCAGTGTGAGAGGAGAGAGGGGGGATGTAGGACATGCTGCAGCGCTGTGGGCGATGTGTAATGCCCACAGCACTGCTTAGTGACAGTGTGCACCCCCACCATCCATCCACCACCCACCATCCATCCATCCATCCACCACCCACCCTTACCTCATCCAAGCTCACCCAGCCACCCTCACCCCATCCATGCTCAGCCACCCATACATCCATGCTCAGCCACCCATCCTCACCCAGCCATGCTCACCCATAGCTTGTAGACTCTATAACCTTCAAAAAGACCAAATAATGTACGCCAATTTGTTTTTTTTGTTTTTTACCAAAGATAGGTAGCAGCATAAATTTTGGCCAAAATGTATGAAGAAAAATTACTAATTTGCAAAATTTTATAACAAACGAAATTAATTTTTTTTTTACAAAATTTTCGGTCTTTTTTAATTATAGCGCAAAAAATAAAAAACCCAGCGGTGATTAAATACCACCAAAAGAAAGCTCTATTTGTGTGAAAAAAAAGGACACAAATTTCATATGGGTACAGTGTTGCATGACTGAGTAATTGTCATTCAAAGTGTGATAGCGCTGAAAGCTGAAAATTGGTCTGGTTAGGAAGGGGGTTTAAGTGCCCAGTGGTCAAGTGGTTAATATGTGTGAGTTTGCCAATTTGCTTGATAGAAATAGGATTTGTTAATTTCTTGCTAGCACTTTACTTAAGCACCCATTACAGCACCTTAGACTGCTCACAGTTAAACACATTTCCTTCTACAGAGAGCCTTAAAGGGTGTTATGTAAATGTGTTGCAATAAAAACACGCATGTCCTGCCATCGGCCACGTCACACAATATGCAAATACAGTTTGAGCAACGCAAAACCTGACAAGTTCAAAATCCTATACAAAACAAAAAGCAATTGGGCAGGTGATATCTTGTAGGTGGAATTCCCTTCCTGTATGAATATGACTGAGAACACGGATCCAGTAATGGCTTGAAGTGTTAAGTAAATTTACACAGAAGGTATTTCCACTACACAGAGATGTTTAATCACTGTAAACACAGTGCAATATCCTCTAAAACCTCAACACACAAGAAACTGATGTATGATCTTCATTTTTCTTTTTATGATAAATGTATGCATGACTTTGTGCAAATAATCTTATAAACAAGTGTTAATGTATTTAAACCTTATATCTATTTAATTCTTGAAATGATTATATGTACACGAGGGCAGCCATATATTTATGAAGCATATTAACAACTATTGTTGTATGAATGTATATGGTTTACTTTATCTATAAGCACAACTATATTACTGATTTTGAACTGACTACATGGTGTATGTTTTCCCCTTTTTTTAAAAATACGATGTATAATAAAATGTCATGATTTTATATATGATTTCTACTCTCCGCGTTTGGCCTATATAGTGCGACTTCCCCTTTTTCGTTTTACTTACCTATACATTATGGGTGTTGGCCATGAGTGCCATCTATACTTGTCAACTCTAAAACCCCCTAACCATAAAATTAAAGTAGAACTATAGTCAAAATGAAGAAATCAATATGCTATGCACCTATACAGTCTGTTAAACATGCCACTGATTGTTTTGCAAAAAGCAGTAAGGATGGTGAGATCTCTACCCTGTCCCCTGTTGTCATGTGCACTTGTTTTAGTGACGTGACAACTTTACTTCCTGTTTTTTTAATTGTCTGTATTAGACTCATGTTGTTCCCATTTGCATCTATTCTCTCTGAAAAAAACGTCTTGACATCACTGGAGGAGGGGCTTTGTATCACATGGGAAGCTGAGGGATTTCATTCTACATAGAATCATGCTTAGGCTCCGCCCATGATCGACCCATGAATCCCCGCCCACTCCCACCTATGTCCTGCCTTAGCCCACCCATTGCTCTAGCTCCTTCTGTTCTGCCAGATTACAAAATTAGCAGAGGAGTGCAGACAGAGAGAAGCACACAGATTAATAGACTGATCTGTGTGCAAATGAACCTGTACTATCTTGTGGCTGTTTTACATAGCACACACCCAGCTATTGATTGGCAGATGGGTGTGTGTGATGTAAAATAGACTGATCGTCAAAGAAAAATGGATGAAGCAGCTATTTCACTGACCGGAAACAATATCTGACCTCTGCAGAACTCCTCCCATCATCACTACACTATACAGCTAAGGAGAACTGATGGAGGGGATTATAGACCCCAATCAGAGCTACACGGTAGGGAAATAATCATTTCAGTTAATATGTTTATTTCCATGTGTAACTTTCAGGTCTTTATATGAGGATTTACTAAAATATGTATGTTGCCTTTAGTTGTACTTAAACCTTAACCTGATCCCTTAACTTAAAGTGATTGCAAACCCTTACATATACCCAGCGAAGTGACTGGCCTCACAACTGCTCCTACATAAATTGCATCTCTTTATCTGCAGCCCTCTTTTCTCTACCACCAGTGCAGTATTTACACAGCTTGTCTGAGCTTTCAGAAAGCAGGAGGTGGGGAGCTGAAGCTACACACTGCAGAGTTCAGTGAGGAGAGCTCTGAGAGCTGTTTGGAGGGAAGGGACACACACCCCTTCACAGAGCACACAGGAACAGAGCTTAGGCTGTCAATCACAGGCTGTGTGCTGGAGCGTCTTCCCCTGTCACCTTTTCATCTCTTGGTTTCAGGAAAACCTGTCAAGAGTGATTCATGCTGATAGGAATGAAGCAGCAGACAGAAATGACACTTATTGCTCTGGATTGAGTCATGTACACACATATAGTGAACTTGGTGTTGAGTTATTTACTTTAAGGTCATCACAAAGAACAAGGGGGCACTCTTTATGTCTAGAGGAAAAAAGATTTCATCTACGACTACGGAAAGGTTTCTTCACAGTAAGAGCTGTGAAAATGTGGAATAGACTCCCTCCAGAGGTGGTTTTGGCCAGCGCGGCTGATTGCTTTAAAAAAAGGCCTGGATTCTTTCCTTAATGTAAATAATATAACTGGGTACTAACATTTTTAGGTAAAGTTGATCCAGGGTGAATCAGATTGCCTCTCGGGGAATCGGGAAGGATTTTTTCCCCCCCGTTATAGCAAATTGGATCCATGCTTTGCAGGGTTTTTTTGCCTTCCTCTGGATCAACTGTGGGTGAAGGATTGTATATGGGATTATTTGGATAGAGATATATATAAAAATGTTTTTTTTTTGGACTTGTTTTTTCAACCTGACTAACTATGTAACTATGTATGTATAGTGGGATATGCTTTGTTCATATTTCATGTTGTAGGTTTACAACCACTTTAAAGCAGAATTAAACTCTGCTATATATTTATTTTTAAATGGGCCCCCGGGAGGCTTGTGACATAATCTAGTATGCACTGCATATTAACACATTATGGCAGACTTACCTGTCAAACAAAGCCCCTCAATGCTGAGCTGTCAACATTCCGGCTCGCCCCAAGTGTGTCCATCTTCTCCCGGTCTTCCTTCAAGGTTTACTCTGTTCTGCCTCTTGAATGGCTGCGATGACCTCACTCTTGTGCATGCGCACTGGAGTCATTTCATCATGGCACAGAGCTATGCTGTAAATGTACTCTGAGCTGCACATTCGTGGCTCATTGAACATTACTGCTGATAGGCCAGGAGAAGTGTATATGAGAGAAGAGGCCACCAAGGTCTTTTCTGTCATAAAAACCCTACCTGTCAGCGGGTTTTACATTTTTAAGTTTAATTCTGCTTTAACTCCTTTTAACACATACTCATTTGTAGACAAATTATCTATACAGTCCTCAGACAAAAACTGAAACCAGCAAGCAAATGGTGGTGGCTACATTCCTCCATACAGTGGGGCCATGGAGAATAGACATAGCCATCTTCTAACGGGAAGTCAGATCACAGCAGCAAAATCAAAAGGAATTTAAAGATTTGGAGGAGGCTGAGAGCAATAGAAGGCAATTTTATAGAATTTTTTTTTAAAACGAAAAAGTTTAGTGTCATTAATTTGACAAATAAAAGCCATTTTCTCTGAGACTGGCACACTTTAAACACTAGAAGTAGGTTACTTGGTGATAACTTTCACCACTTAAAGACCGCCCACCGCATATATACTGCGGCAGGGCGGCTCTGTTGCGCAAAACAACGTACCTGCACGTGGGATCTCTGTGTTCTTCCGGTCAGAGTGTCAGTCCATCCCCCACACAGTTAGAAAACACCCCCAGTGAACACACTTAACTCTTTGAACTGCATTGATGTTAACCCCTTCCTTGCCAGTGTCATTTATACAGTAACAGTGCATTTTTTTTAGCACTGATCACTGCATTGGTGTCACTGGTCCCCAAAAAGTGTCACTTAGTGTCATATTTGTCTGCTGCAATGTCGCAGTCCCGCTAAAAATTACTGATTGCCCCCATTACCAGTAAAAACAATAAAAAAAAAAAAAAAAGTCTATAAATTTATCCCATAGTTTGTAGATGCTATAACTTTTGTGCAAACCAATTAATATGCTCTTATTGGGATTTATTTTTACCAAAAATATGTAGCAGAATACATATTGGCCTAAACTGATGAAGAATTTTTATTTTTTATTTTTTTTGTGATCATACACCACCAAAAGAAAGCTCTATTTGTGGGACAAAAAGGACATCAATTTTATTTGGGTACAGCTTCGCACGACCGCGCAATTGTCAGTTAAATTAACGCAGTGCCTTATCGCAAAAAATGGCCTGGTCATTAAGGGGGTGAAACCTTCCAGGGCTCAGTAATTAACCAGTACATAGAAATGGGACCATGCCAATGATGCAAAAAAGCTGCTACACTCCACTTACATTTGGTCTTCAAAACAGATTGTAGGGCCGACCACATTGGCTGCTCCACTTATGATTTTAAAGGCATAGTAATTGTCCGGACAGTCCTTCTCATTTCCACATTTGGGGTGTGGTTTTTCCAAATCTGGAAGAAAGTAAAATGTATCAAATTTTACTAGAAAACACAGCACAGCTTGTTCATGTGAACTAAACTTTTTTTTATAAAGAGGGCCTTAAATGTGGCCCTGTACATCACCAAAGGGCCACATATAATATTCAATAAATGTAATGCTACCCCTACTGGGTTTCTCCTGGGGAATATAGGGAAACTGGATACCCCAAGCGTTTCATTGAAGGTCAAATACGCCTTTTTCACAGTTCTTGATGAAGCGGGTCAACCGACTTGTGAAACGTGTTGAATCTGCCCAAACCCCCATCTCTCCAATCACCTTGAGAGACTCAAATGATAGGTTACTGAAATATATAATGATCTGACAGATGGGGTAGCTAGGGTAATATGTGAACACGGGTATTGTGAACCAATATCGAGGGTTTGTAATTGCACTGAGGCCTAAACATGCCCCCCCCCCCCACGCACAAAATAGTATAGAACAGTGTAGTACCCTTCTGGTTTTAATAAGAGTTTTTTTGATGCATGAATTTGTCAATAAAACAAAATAGTTTTTATACGATTCAAAATGTATGTGTAATGTATCTATGTAGCAGTAAAGTCCCAACATATTTTCCATGTTTCTTAATCTTTATCAACAAGGGATGTGGTGTGCGGTCTTAATAGGCCATTTTAAGTATTTAAGGTGTAGCTAGATGTGGTGGGCTTCGCCCAGAGATCAAGAAAGTCAGGTCCCAAAGTGAAACTTTGGCTAACAAAACTAATAGTTATCTTTGTTTCTCACTCTTATGCAGGACTTTTCAAAGGGTAAAAATGGTTGACAGGTTCACTTTAAACTACAGGTAATATGGTGTGTCTGGCTTAATCATAATGAAATTGCCGGAACCTCGGTAGTATCCAAATACAATTCTCCTTTATTTCCAAGGAACAAGCATAAAATCTACTCGAAAGGCCTATGCATTTTGGCCGCTAGGCCTTAATCATGGCTAACAATAAAAAAACTTTAAACACACTATATATAGAATTTAAAAACCATGTGATAAAAAGGGGAGGGTTAAATAAAAACAAAGCTGTGCAAAAAGATCAATCCAGTATGTAGTATATTGTCTTAAGCCTCGTACACAACAGGTCGTACTAACAACTATGCAATATCGATCGTTCGTATGCGCGATTAGAACAGCCGAACATACGACGGTCGTACAAGGGAGTTGTATGAGCAGACTAGAAAACTTGGTCGTACCAACAAGCTCTCATACGACCGTTGTATCGTGTGTACAGAGCAGTTGGTACAAGAAGTTGTATTGTGCAAAACACGCATGCTCCAAAGTCAGGAACGGCCGGATGCTAATTACATGCACCTGAACGGTCTTTCTGTGTTCGTACGATCGTGTAGTGCAGTCAGTATGCAAGTTACATTATGCAACATACGATTTGCGATGATCGTACGTACGATCGTCGTCCCATGTGTACGAGGCTTTACTTGGGATTGCATAGGCCACCAGTCTGGGCACTGATGCATCTAATCTAGTGGTGAGTGGAGCGGTATCAGGACTGTGTGTCTACTTTTAACTGCTTAACCACTTCAGCCCCGGAAGGATTTCCAGCTTTAGGACCGGAGCCCTTTTTGCGATTCGGCGCTGCGTCGCTTTAACTGACAATTGCGCGGTCGTGCGACGTTGTACCCAAACAAAATTTGCGTCCTTTTTTTCCCACAAATAGAGCTTTCTTTTGGTGGTATTTGATCCCCTCTGCGTCATTTCTGATCGCCGCTATAAACAAAAGAAGAGCGACAATTTTGCAAAAAAAACCCAAATTTCTTACTTTTTGCTAGAATACAAATCCAAAAAAAAATAAATAAATAAAAAAACATTTTTTTTCACCGTTTTTGGCCGATTTATATTCTTCCTCATATTTGCGATAAAAAAATTGCAATCGGCGTTTATTGATTGGTTTGCGCAAAAGTGGTCGCGTTTACGGATGATGAGAATTCATTTTTGGGGTTTTTATTTATTTTTTATTTTTTATTAGTAATGGCGGCGATCTGTGATTTCTAGCGGTACTGCAATATTTCAGCGGACATGTCGGACCATTTTGACACTTTTTTGGGACCATTGGCATTTATACAGCGATCAGTGCTATAAAACTGCACGGATTACTGTGTAAATGCCATTGGCAGTGAAGGGGTTAACCTGCAGGGGGCGCTCTAAGGGTTAACTATGTTCCCTGGGCGTGTTCTTACTGTAGGGGGACTGCACTATCTGGGGAAGGGAAGTGGTCACAGCCTTCACGTACGGGAAGGCTGTGATCACAGCCCTTCCCCTCACACAGAGCGGAGGTCCGTGTTTACATACACGGACCTCCGCTCATTCGCTCCGGGAGGGCCATCGCGGGTAGCCGGCGGCAATCGAAGCCGCCGCACCCGCTCCCTGGCCCTCCCCGAACACAGTGAGCGCGCGGGCGCGTCTCCAGCGGCGCGCGCGCTCACTAAACTCGTTCCCGCAGCCGCCGTCGTATGACGGCGTTTTGCGGGAACGAGCCACTTTGCCGCCGTCAGATGCCGATCGGCGGTCGGCAAGTGGTTAATGCCTGCCTCACAACAGATTAATAACTACAGTTTAGCGGATTAGCAAACGAAAATGCAAAGGGGCGCCTTAGAGCATGCCAGTTCATGCACATTGTCATCTCTGCACAGAGTTTTTACAGTTTAAGGGCCAAGTTCACTTTAGTTCACCTTTTTTCCTAAATTCCAGCTCCCCTATGTACCAATATAGTATCTTTTGCAAAAATAAAACAGCTTTCCATATATTGTACACACCTCACTCTCGTCATGGCTGTTCAAAAACACTCACCCATTACCTCTGCCTTTTTTCCTGGACAGACTTTAGGTCATGACACAGGAAGAATTTGACCAGCTGATTTCATTAGCACACACCCTGCATCATCTAGCCTAAGCTGGTCAACTCCTTCCTGTGTCATGACCTTAAGTCTGTCCAGGAAGTAAGGCAGAAATAATGGATAAGTGTTTTTCAACAGCCATTAAGAGAGGTATAAAATAAATGGAAAGCGGTTTATTTTTGCAAAAGAAATACATTAATGCTATATTGGTAAAAAGGGGAACTGGAAATAAGAAAAAAAAAAAAAAAAAAAAAAAGATGAACAAAGGTGAACTTAGCCTATAAAGATGTTTAAATCACCAGTGTCACAAAGTAGTAATGAGTTTTGCCAAGTATAATAAAAGTATACTTACCAGGGACATCCTCAGTCTGCGTATCTACAAGAAAAGAGAAAGAAAAAAGTGCTAATTAGCTGCAGGATCACTTTGTAATTTATCAGTAGTTCTTTTAAAGCTACAGTACTTATAAAGGTATTAAGCTGAACAACAATATAATGTGGAGAAAATAAATGCACTATATGAGAAAAAATGACCATCACACCTATAAAGGCTTTTTAAACACCCTATTCCAGAACCATGGGCATTATTAAGGACCCCTCCCCATCCCCTTCCCTCTTTGTAGCTATAACAGCCTTCATGATGTAGAAGCTTTCCACACGATTTGTAGAGTGTCTAGGGGAATGTGCATCTTTTCACCTAAAAGGAGCATTTGTGGGGTCGGGAACAGAGATGAGCAGAGACATGTTTCGATCCTAGCCTGAATCTGCCCAAGCTATCCCACCTGGTCACGGGTCATCGCCAATTATAAGCAGCTGAGGCATTCCCCTTCCCACAGCTGCAAGTATACACACCCCTTCTATACATATGGCTGTAGGGAGGGGAATGCCTCAGTCATTTATGATTGGCGGTGAGCAGTGACAGCTTTCTGACAGAATAAGGCCTTTTTCACACATGTGGACTGTTCATTTCATCAGTTGAGTCACGTTTTTTCAAAGAAAAAAAACAGATGAAGTTTACATCAGTTTTTCATATATTTTTAATTCAGTTTTTCACATCCTCCAGCTAACCGCTAGAGTCCTGGAGCCATTTTGTCAAGCAAAAATGGACTGTTTACATCTGTTTTTCGTCCGATCCATTTTTTTAACGGAAGAAAAATAGGACTTTGATTTGTTCCAAAAACGGATGCTGACGGAAGCGAATGTAAATGGATGATCATGCACTTACATCCGTTTTTCCATAGAGATGCACTGATGTCCATTTTTCATCCATCAATGGAAGGAAGAAAATGGAACAAATCAGTCTACATGTGTGAAAGGGGCCTTACTCAGGCAGGTTCAGACTAGGATCCGGTGTTGGTGAGTGGCAGACCCTGGGACCTGGAGAAGAGGACTGAAACAGGCTGGGAGTGACAGTGGACAGTCTGTGGAAGGTGGAAAAGCCAGTCAGGGGAGCAGTGTCATGGGACAGTGAGGTAGGCTGGAGCAGCCTGGAAGAGAATGGGCTGGGAGCAGTAGCCCATCAAGACCTGGCTAGCACAGTTGTACTTATATACACCTTGAGGGCCCGTGGCCCTTGCCTGTAATGGGCGGTCCGGAGGTCCTGCTGACAAAAAGTGCAGGCCTCACTATGTGCTAGCTAGTGTTGGAGGAAGATGCAGATAAATTCCTTTCAGGCCTGGCAGTGGAAAGAAGTGCAACGGTCAGTACGTGTTGTGCAGGAGAGAAGTGAAGAAGTGTAACGGTCAGCAAGTGTCAGTGCTGGAGGAAGAGGAATGTATATACGGTGGTGTATATAGATGGTCCAATTTTCTTGTTCTCTAGGCACCCCACAGTCGTCCCTACCCTATCCAAGTTTATTTCCTCAATAAAGCAACAAAAACAAAGTACCGACCTGTTCTGTGACTCTGGACGTGAGGAAAATTGTGTGATTGAGGACAGAGTGACAGGTGAATCACAGCTACCAGCCACCCCTAAGGGGGCCATTGGCTACAATATCAAACCATGTCTATGGTTTTGGAACTTGCTTTGTGCACAGGGACACAGTCATGCTAAACAAGAAAAGGGCCTTCTTCAAACTGTTGCCACAAGGTGTACAATTGTGTAAAATATGTATTTCTTTAATGCAGCGTTAACAGTGCCGTTCAATGGAAACACCTGAACTCAAAAATTTAAAGGGGCATCCACATACTTTTGGTCATATAGTTGGTCTGATGATCAGGTGCCCATACACAATTTTCACCATATGGCCAAAAGTGTAACAGAAGAGAAATCATTGGAATTGCATTGCCAGTTTTTTATCTTTATATATGGTTTTGAAACTACATGGTTTCACTCAAACTTCCAGGGAACCAACATCATCTTGCCTTTGTTTTCAGCCATACCTCACCAATCACCACTTTACTCGCTACAGCATTGAATGACATAACTTCCTGAATTGCTAACAAGACTGGATGTCCTATGTGCTTACAATTTACAATTCTGGGTCCATATTGGACTTTAGCAAAGTAGGGTGACAAACAGTTAACCCCACACATCTAGGTCTAGATTCTAGGTGTATTGACAATAAGTGGGCAAATGGTCTATCAGCCACTCTTCCCCAAGTCTTGAGGGATAGGTGGAACCACTCAATTTTTACTTTTATGAAATTACCTACTATGCAGTTCAGTTTTGGGTACCAGTTCTCAAAAAGGATATCAGGGAACTGGAGAAAGTGCAGAGAAGGGCCACCAAACTAATAAGAGGCATGGAGGAGCTCAGCTATGAGGAAAGATTAGAGGATCTGAAATTATTCTCTCTTGAGAAGAGGAGGTTAAGGGGGCATATGATCAACATGTACAAATATATAAGTGGTCCATATAGTGAACTTGGTGTTGAGTTATTTACTTGAAGGTCATCACAAAGGACAAGGGGGCACTCTAAGTCTAGAGGAAAAAAGATTTCATCTACAAATATGAAAAGGTTTCTTCACAGTAAGAGCTGTGAAAATGTGGACTAGACTCCCTCCAGAGGTGGTTTTGGCCAGCACGGTTGATTGCTTTAAAAAAGGTCTGGATTCTTTCCTTAACCACTTCAGCCCCGGAAGGATTTCCAGCTTTAGAATACTTCAACAAGAAAAACACCGCTCAGAACAGCACAGCTGCTGATAAATTCAAAATAGACTGGATACTCCTTGTCCAGGTGCTCTGACTCATGAGAGCCTCCCCACTCTCGTATTCAGCAATACCAGCAATCCAACAGTGATTGAGTCGGCACTCCAGAATTTCTTCCAATGATTTTATTGACTGTAGCCCATGCACATACAGTAATCCAGCTTTAGGACCGGAGCCCTTTTTGCGATTCGGCGCTGCGTCGCTTTAACTGACAATTGCGCGGTCGCGCGACGTTGTACCCAAACGAAATATGCGTCCTTTTTTTCCCACAAATAGAGCTTTCTTTTGGTGGTATTTGATCACCTCTGCGTCATTTCTGATCGCCGCTATAAAGAAAAGAAGAGCGACAATTTTGCAAAAAAGCCGATTTATATTCTTCCTCATATTTGCGATAAAAAAAAAATCGCAATCGGCGTTTATTGATTGGTTTGCGCAAAAGTGGTTGCGTTTACGGATGATGAGAATTCATTTTTTGGGGTTTTTATTTTTTTTTTTTCTAGTAATGGCGGCGATCTGCGATTTTTAGCGGTACTGCGATATTGGGGCGGACATGTCGGAACGTTTTGACACTTTTTTGGGACCATTGGCATTTATACAGCGATCAGTGCTATAAAAATGCACTGATTACTGTGTAAATGTCATTGGCAGTGAAGGGGTTAACCTGCAGGGGGCGCGCTAAGGGTTAACTGTGTTCCCTGGGCGTGTTCTTACTGTGTGGGGGCTTGCCTAGCTGGGGAAGGGAAGTGGTCACAGCCTTCACGTACAGGAAGGCTGTGATCACAGCCATTCCCCCTCACACAGAGCGGAGGTCTGTGTTTACTTACACGGACCTCCGCTCCTTCACTCCGGGGGGGGTATCGCGGGTGGCCGGCAGCAATCGAAGCCGCCGCACCCGCTCCCTGGCCCCACCCCGAACACAGTGAGACGTATGACGGCGTTTCGCGTTACAGAGCCACTCTGTCGCCGTCAATTGCCAATCAGCCGTCGGCAAGCGGTTAATGTAAATAATATAACTGGGTACTAATATTTTTAGGTAAAGTTGATCCAGGGTGAATCCAATTGCCTCTCAGGGAATCAGGAAGGAATTTTTTCCCCTGTTATAGCAAATTGGATCCATGCTTTGCTGGGGTTTTTTGCCTTCCTCTGCATCAACTGTGGGTGAAGGATTGTATATGGGATTATTTGGTGTATATATATATATATATATATATATATATATATAGTTTTTTTTTTGTTTGGTTGAACTGGATGGACTTGTGTCTACTTTCAACCTGACTAACTATGTACCTATGTATCTAAATACACCAAATTAGCCATGACTTTATAACCCGCCACCTATTACTGAGCATGTCCCCCTTTTGCCACCAAATTAGCCCTGACTTGTCACAGAATGGATGCCAGGGGACCTCTGAAGGTATGCTGTGGTAACTGGCACAAAGCTATCAGTAGCAGATCCTTTATATCCTATAAGTTGTTGATGAATCAGACTTGTTTTTGCAGCATATCCCACAGATGCTCAATTGGAATAAAAACTGGAGAATTTGGAGACCAAATCAACAACTCAATCTTCTTGTTGTGTTCCTCAAACTATGCTTGAACCATTTTTGCAATGTGGTGGGGTGCATTATCCTGCTGAAAGAGGCCACTGCCATCAAGGAATGTCATTTCAATAAAGCGGTGTACAATGTTTAGGTAGGTGGTACGTGTCAAATTAACAGCCACGTGAATGGCAGGACCCAAGATGTACCAGCAAAACATTGCCCGAAGAATTACACTACCTCCTCTGCCTTGCCTTCTTCCCATAGTGCATCCTGTTGCCATCTCTTCCCCAGGTGAGTGATGCACACGCACCTGGCCATGCATATGATGCAAAAGAAATTGTGATTCATCAGGCCAGGCCACCTTCTTCCTTTAGTCTGTGGTCCAGTTCTGATGCTCACATGCCCAATGTAGGCACTTTTGGCTGTGGACACGGGTCAGCACGGGCATCCTGACCAGTTTGTGGATACGCAGCTCCATACACAACAAACTGAGATACCCATTATTTTTGTTTTCAACACATCAACTTCAGGGACAACACATTTACTTGCTGCCTAATAAATCCCAGCAACTTTCAGATGCTATTGTAACTAGAGTTGAGCGAACACCTGGACGTTCGGGTTCTGCGGGTCCGAACGAACTTTGGGAAAAAGTCCGGGTTCGGCACCAAACGTTGCCTGAACGTTATCCCGGACCCTGAACCCCATTGAAGTCAATGGGGACCTGAACTTTTAGGCACAAAAATGGCTGTAACAAAGTCCTGGCAAGTGCTAGAGGGCTGCAAAAGGAA
>BLSH010137593.1:175292-192977 GCA_018402905.1 Glandirana rugosa
GGAGAGGGCCATTAGTAATAGATGAGAGGGGCATTGGGGAGAGAGCTGGAGGGGGGGGCATTAGTAAGAGAGGAAGGGGGCATTGGTGAGAGAGCTGGGGCAGCATTGCTCAGAGAGCTGGGGGAGGGCATTGCTGAGAAAGCTAGGGTGGGGGCATTGGGGGGCACCCCTCTCACCATTAAGACTTTGGCCACACCCACATTTTGCAGTTGCACGCCACCGCAGCTCACTCACTTACTCCCAAAATTGGGAGTAAGTTCATTCTGAAGTTCAAAAGTTGAGTGGTATGCCCACTGTCACCGTTTGAAAAAAACATGCCTGTGCGTTGGATGATCTACAACCCAGATAGCAAGGATAACTTGTTGTCTGTTAACTTGCTGCACATTTTCTCTGGCATGTTGTACACTTGCAGAGCAGATGAAGCACAAATGTTACGGTAATTGACACTTTTCCAATTTGTCGCAAATTTGCATGGCAAGTCTCTAGCAAGAGCAAAGTTGCAGTGGTGGGTCTACAGCAACAAAATTTAGCCACAGTGACCCCTGTGGTGGGATGACAACCAGATCTTGCAGCAGACTTGCAGGATGTTTGCAAAGTTGATCAGAATTTGTGAAATGCGGGTTTGCTGCAATTGTGCAACATACTTGTGAAGCCTGGCAAGTCTAGCAATAGCTTAGCAAGTCATTTTTAAACTTGCAGCACAATTGCTTGCTGCCTGGGAAGCACCAGGAGCCTTTGTGGCTGAGGGCTTGTAGTTCTCAATGAACTACCAGGGCGCTGGTGAGCACTGTAGTAGTTCATTGATTCCTCCTGTCATTCAGTAACTGCCTGCCCATATGAGGTACACTGACAGTCTGCAGGAACCTGATCACAGGTGCAATGCTTTAAAGGCTCCTAAAAAAAACAACAAAAAAAAACAAACAAAAAAAAAAGCACAACAATGAATGCAAATTTATTTACCTGCAAAAATGTGCATTTATTTATTTTAGAAGGGTGAATCTATCCTTTAATTGAAAGTGTACGTACATCATAGTTCTAGATGTACATTTGCAAATATATTTGGAAGCCGCATTTCCTTATCAAGACCTCTCTTTATAGTGCAAATTCTTGTTTATGAGAGTCTCCATATTGGAGAATTATATAGCAATGGATACATTAAAGGCAGGTATGCCTGGAGGGAGCCCATTCCCTCTTAAAGGCGCAGGCACACATTAGGAGCCCAGAAATGCAGCAGCCGGTCCAAAATCTCTCATTACCTAAGCTAGTTGAAGTTGAAATCTGATTTATCCAGTCCTATAAATTTAGTAACCACTGGCATGTTGCAGGTGTAGTGACCTTAAATTTTATGCCACTCTTCTGGTGATGTAGTGGGTGGAGTTGGTGCCTGGCAGTTCGGGTATGGGAACAGGTAACCCCTGATCAATGCTGCTCTTTAGCCTTTAAAGGGGGGGGGGGTAGATTTGGACTCAAAAAGGAAAAAAGGTGGAAAACCCTTGCTACCCTTGACCTTCAATTAGCAGGTCTGTCGCTTAGATTAGGTAGGCCTTGGGGCCTGGGACTGAGAGACACCTTGTGTGAGGAATCATCTTTAGGGGATGCACTAAGAACGACGAGGAAGATGTTTGGATACAAGGTTCTGTGTTATGGCATTGAGTGTTCTAAACTGAGACTGCATATGGGGAAGATGTCATACTGTGCACCAAAATTGCTGCATTAAAGCAATGAAAACATCTGCACTGGACATTCTTTATTCTGGGTTACAGGTCTACGGCCTGGAATATATGAAGAGGTGGGCTTCAGACCAGGTGTGCGAATGGCACATTATGGCAGAGTATCTCCAAAACACAGTTATGAGAGTATTCCATCCAGAGAAGAAGCGAGGAAGGACCTGGGAAAGAGTAGCAGGAACCCCCCTCCAATTCAGGTCCCTTACAAGCAAACTGCCTGAAGAAACAGGTTCTCTTGTTCCATCTTACCAGTCACTTTCCTTCTTCTACCCTCCCGTACTCTACTGGGAGATTCTGATTCTTTCTTGTTCAAAGTTTTTATTGAGAAATACAAAGTGGCCATATGGCCGAACAAATATATAAACTTTTACAAAAATACAATGAGAATATAACTGGCTGTGGTGGTCTCATGGCTTTGGGACATCGTCAACACATTGCATTATATCAATGGTTCCCAACTCCGGTCCTCGGGACCCACCAACAGGCCAGATTTTAAGTATTACCTTGGGGACATGGAGACTAGAATACTGCAATCACTGAGCAGCAAATGATATCACCTGTGATGTATTTCAGTTATCCTGCAAACCTGGCCTGTTGGGGGGGTCCCGAGGACCGGAGTTGAGAACCACTGCATTATATTGAGAAGCGTGCTACAGATATCATTGCTCTAAGGGTTGATTCTGATTCTTTAAACACGCAACAAATACATTTTTTCAGCACAGTGATAAATAACCCCGAACACATTTCTTTAAAATGTACAGCTCACCGAATATACTCCGTAGACTTTTTCCTTCCCATTTTACGGCAAAAATTGTTTCTGCAAAGTACCACGTTGTTAGGAGTGTGAACAAGATCACCAGGATCCGTATAACACCTGTGTATGAGGGGAAACAAATCAATTAAATACAGACTGTGCATTTGTGAAGATACTTAACATCAGCAGATAGAGTGGGAGGGACACAGCAGTTCAGACTGAACTTTGCATAGCTGAGAACTGTGTTTTATGCCATCTCCCATCATTCTTTTTCTGTCTGCTCAGCATGGCTAATTTAACACAAATAATGCAGCTGCTACAGAGCAGGAAAAGCCAGGATGACAATTTTGACTATTTTACTACTGTGATGACTTATGGTATGAATACTAATATCATATCGCTTTCCTGTGGCGGCATATAAATTTTACACATCTTAAAGGGCAAATTTGTTCTTCTGAGAAAATCTGAAAAGAAGATCATAAGGGCATAAGCTACATGTTCAGTGAACCACATTGATTTGCACTCAGTAGCTGTAATTGGAGTTTCATGCTTATAAATGTAACTTTAAAGGATAAGTTCAGCTTTGGGAACATGTTACAGGTCTTTAAGGTGGAACATGTAAACATGTTCCAGCTCCTGCAGTGGCTTGGCGATCTGAGCCCTGTGTGTGACAATATGGGGAGAAGTTCCCCGTACCAGCTGTCACATTTTGAGAAGAGCACGGCCGCGTGGGACTCCGCCCACATGGCCACGGCCTTCATTCACAGAGTTCTGTGAATGAATGCACTACAAGTACTGACAACCTTTGCTGCTGTCGGCTTGTAGTTTTTAATGAACTACGGAATTGAAATTAACGCGGCACTGTTGAGTGCTGTGGTAGTTCATTGATTCTTCCTGACAGTGTGAAACTGCCTTCCCGTACTATGTATGGGCCAGACAGCTCACACTGCCAATCTGCAGGAGACCTGCATGCGCCAGCGAAGTCCTTTCCAGGCTCCTAAAAAAAATGGTAAATGCACATACTTGCATTCATTTATTTTGTTAAAGGTGAACTTATCCTTTAAGCAGTAAAGGGCTGTCCAGGTGAGTCTGAGCTCTGTTTATGCATTGCTATTTATATTCTTAGCTGGGAGCGCAGATCATTTTTTTTAAAACTGTTTATTTTCTTCAATTTAAACATCTTCCATACAGACACACACACACAGATGAAAAACTGAAAAATTTAAGAAATATCAAATGATGTTGCTTCCACTGAAAACACAACTTACACGGGCACACATGGCCCAACAATCATAATTCTGATTTTAAAATATAGATCGTAATGTTCCTTTAATTCAATATCATCATTATTATTTGGTTATTTAACCCATACAACAGAAAATAAAAAGGAAAAAACATACAAAAACAAATTAAGAATATAAGGGTAGAGCTTGGAACCCCTACTCCCTTCTCCAGTAGTGCAGAGCCATACTCCTTGGAGCAAATATAGAGGGACCACTGTGACCATTTTTATTTTTAAAGGTCTCCTCTTTGCCTTGCAAAGTTGCAGTAATATGCTCCATTGCATAAATGTCTGCAACTTTGGTAAGCCTCTGTGAGATCGTAGGAGGTGCTTCTTGCTTCCATAGGGCCGGAATGCAGGCCTTAGCAGCATTTAAAAGAAGGACCAAGATTGTTTTTTTATATTTACGTTTCGAAAAATCAGAGAGATTGAGGCAATAACCAGCCAGGTCTACTCTTAGATCGTAGTCCGTGAGTGGTTTTATGGTGTCTCGTACCCGCGGCCAAAACCCTTCCAATTTATGGCAGGACCAGAAAATGTGCAACATGGTAGCCTCGACTTCACCACACCGCCAACAGATGTTTGTCACATCTGAAAGCTTTCTGCAGAAGAGATGGGACCTTATACCACCGTGTGAGCATCTTGTAACTCAACTCTTGATATTTACTAGCCAGAGGAGTAATGGGCAAAATACAAAATCTGATCCCGTTGCTCCTCAGAGAAGGTACGACGCAAGTCTCTTTCCCACTTCTGAAGAAATCTCAGTATATACCTCTCAGGGGGAATTAACATTTTGTAATCTTCCAATGGTGTATTAGGGCGAGCTGAACAAACCCCCCCTTAAAATCCATACCAGACCGAAGGGTATGGGTACCTCTCTTGTTGGGGAACACCACATATTTTTTTTTTTAATTTTTTCTGGGGTTCCCTTCAAGATAATAGCACATCATGATCCGACTTCTGGGGCGACTTCTATTAAAATCAATGGGCTCCCATAGGGAACCATTTATTTTGAATAGAGGCAGAGAAACGCCGCTGAAAGCTAGCGCGGAAAATGTGCATTGACGTCAATGCATAACGCTGATAGAATCGTGTTTTTAACACAGTTTTTTTCCTAGCGTTGGTACCGACGTTACAGCTTGTTTTTTTAAACGCCTGTGTGTATGAGGACTTAAAATAAATTACAACTGCAGGGCCTGTTCCTGTGTCCAACGAGAGTAACTGAGGGTTTACAGTGTTCTGCCATCACCAACCCCCAACGCCCAATTTTTTTGTACCTGTTTGACTGGGGCATGTCATTACATTTTTTAAAATAAATTACAACTGCAGGGCCTGTTCCTGCGCCCAATGAGAGTAACTGCAAGGGTTTACAGTGTTCTGCCATCACCAACACCCAATTTTTCTGCACCTGTTTGACTGGGGCATGTCATTACAATATTATAGAGTGCAGTCACCGTGGTATGTAGATGCATACTAGCTCATTATGCCTTTTTTTTTTATGGTTTACAACCTCTTTAATGTATAGTTACTGTATTATGACTGGGGCCTATGTAGAAGGCTGAAACGCATCATATTTTAGGAATTAATTCCTTTTTATGGTTTGATGGATTAAATTAAGATATTACATTTTTAATGTCAAGACATCCTGGTGACAGCTACCTTAGGAGGGTTAGCAGAGTTCTTCACCCCTGGTGCTTCAATCCATACTGCTACCTTGCTACTCTACTTTCCCTGGAAGTACCCTTCAACACAACAGCAGGAAAATCTTCTAGGCCCCAGATGAAAAGAGGTGGTAAATCCAAAAGCAAACATTTATTATATTGCAGCTCATCAGTTATTAGATGTGGCGGCTGCATTCGTTTTCTTTAGGCTTTCTTTCTCCTATTTTCATCTGGTGATCCAGCCAACAAGTCTGTTTTCTAGAAGCTCAGGCTCTCCAGTAGAATGTATCAGTTTACATGAATGAAACAAACCATTTAACACTGGCAGGGGTGGTTAAAATGGTCAGCTTTTTGTATATATGCAAACTCTTTATCCTAGAAGGAAAAAAAATGTTTGCTGTGATTATAAAGTGTGAGATTGAATTTGGCTTCAATTTGTTTAGTGTATTTAAATCTGCTTAAATATTTAACACTCCTCCTACTCCAGACTGATAATGTTGGTAGTTGTGTTCCACTAATAGTCAGTGCTGTTGGCCGCACAACTTGGAATTTTTGCAGGCACTGGGTTGATGCGCCCCGGACACTGCCGCATGATAGAGGTCCGTCTGCTTTCAGCAGGCATTTGATCTTTACTATCACATATATATATATTTTTTTTTTCTTCGACAGGTCTCCATTTTAACTGATCATTTACAGGTTAGTGCACATATTTATATACGCCTTTCTTTCCAGCATGATGCGCATGTCTATATATGTATATGTTCTTTGTATTGTCGCTTTATTTATTATACATTTGTTGTTTCAGGTTCACCGACTTCTGAGGAGGACAACTTCTCCCTAGCTCTATATAGCAGGATGATCTCAGTGGTGCAATTAACTGGTCCTAATGAAACAAGTCCATCTTTAAGCAACAAAAGGACATGCAGGACTTTGCTTCTTCAAGACACTAACCAGTGTCTCCTTTCTAACGCAGTGTAGCAGACTACCAAAGGCATTTTATGGCAGGCTGGCTTTAGTGGAACGGGTCCAGTAAGGACAGAATAAGCCAGCCTCTGTTCTTCACAACACTCACCAGTGTCTCCTTTCTAGCTGGCACACCCAATAAAGCCGATTATGAAGGCAGGAGGGAATTCTAGCAACACAGTCTCAAGGATCCTCTCACAGATCTGTACTCACACTATGTCCCGGGACAGTCGGTAGCCCTCTCTCTGCCAACTTCCAAGCAACACTTTGCCACTGCAGTATCAGACCGAATCCAAGGACATCCTCCCTCTGTCAGCTTTCAAAGAACTCTGGGCTTCAGCATCTTCAGCTAGGCCTTGGCCAGGCACAGCATCTCCAGCCTCCTACTGTAGCTAGGCCCTCAGGCCTAGCAGCCAGAAGCTGGACACACGCCTCCACCCCTCAGGTATGGGTGGGCTGGAACTCCTCACCTTGAGCTCATGTGCTCCCTTTTATATGAAGGTGTTCACCCAAGATGCAGTGGGGGCCACTCCCCTGTTAGTTGGTCAGAACCACCTCCAAATACACCTGCTGTCACTGGCTGGGTTTTCCTCCCACTGTCCAATAGGGACCCATACTACTGGACAGTGTAAAACCTTCCACATGAATCAGCACCAGAGCACACTGAGCAGACCTTACTCAAATCCAGGCTCTCTGATAAGCAGACATCATATAAATTTACCTGTCAGCTCTCCTGTTAAGCAGAGAAAGCCAAAAACGATATACACTCACTAATACCCAAACTAGGAGGGCGCTACATCATTATCTTCACTTTATTAAGTGTATCATTGTTTTTGTTCACAATTACTAAATACACAGGAAAAGATGGGGAGGCTTTAATGACTTGGTTCTACAATAACTTTGGCCAGAACGAAAAAAAGAAATCTGATTTGTCCAATTTATTTTTCAGGCTTAGAAAGACCCTTGAGAAAAAGGTATCCTTTTATTGGCATATTCAGTCCTACAATAATTATATGAAGGATAGCATTAACCGTTTTGGGCTTCGTGTCCAGCTCTTATCACCACTGGAGAATTTGAGTGCCAAATTTAAGGGGGAGTGGGAAGCAGTGCTGACCAAATGCACCAAAAGCCTTATGACCCTACTAGTTGAGTATAATTCTCGCATTAAGGTCCTAGACAAAGAAATAGAGGATATCTATTCCAAGCTCACTCTGTTACAAGATCACTCCAATTTCAAAACATTGGAACAAAAACCTAAGGATCATATTGAATAATTTACAAAAGGGATAATAATTAATAAAGGAAAGAAATTTAGTCAAGAAAAAACAGCTTTTCAGGAAAACAAAGCCTATAAATGGCAAAATCCATATAGACAACCCAGAAATAAACCCACTAAGGTTTTGCCTGATGACCTACAATCTAATTCCTTGCAATCTTTGTCTAACTTTTTTTCATTTTCACAGGGTTCTTCACAACGTAGACAATCGCGAAAAACACAAAACCCACTTGATGATGGCACACATGGGCAGACCCACAAAAAACTATTTTGGGATCTACTTCCTCCAATTCAGAACCTCAATCTTCACAGGTGACAGGTAACGCCCTGGGTGGTGTCACATGTTTTCAACCTTCCATTTCCTCCACTTCACTACGATCTACAGCCTCTACTTCACTTACTGCACAGGGTGTTTTTTTAGTTCTACCTCCAGCCACAAATACAACACCTCCTCCCAATACCTCACTCAACTGACTTATTACACGTCACAACAAGTAGAAGGTACTTTCAAAATTGTGAACCTGTCAAGTTATTCTCTGTCAGAAACAGAAAAATCGGTTTTATCTAGAGGACCAAGCTTCTGTCCCGATAGTAATCTGGACAGATTTGACGTTCTCAAAGATATTCAAATTTTTGCCAGAACACCTACTTTGAAAACTATGTATTCCAAGAACAGGAAGCCTCCTGGGGATAGCAATCAATCCTCTGACCAAGAGGCTATTGAAGTTCTTAATTCCCTATTAGAAGAAAACGAGTCAGTCGATCTAATTGATCGTATTGATCGCGAACATTTATTAGCGGCACAATCAGACTCACCTTTTCCCACTACAATTAACACAAAGATTTTAAAAAAGTCAGATTTCCCACCTTTAGATACCAATTCCAACATAGCAGCCTTTGTCAGAAAAATTAGTGAGGATATTGCTAAACTACCAATCAAAACCTGCGAAGGTAATCTCACGCAGGAGGAAAGGAAAGCCTTAGAATCCCTTTCAAACAAATTGGATATAATTGTCAAGCCCTCTGACAAGGGGGGGGCAACATAATAATTCTGGATAACAATCAATATGTGCACGTGTGGCAAAATTCTGTCCAATGCCTCTTGGTATAGAAAAATTCCCCGTAAACAAATTTATACTTTTGAAAGGGATTTCTATGAAATGGTAGATGTAGCCTTCCTAAAAACGGTATAATAGACAAAAGCCAATGGGAGTTTATCCGCACCCCCTTTCCCCTGTATCCCCCTCTTCCCTACCTTTTATGCACTCCCCAAAATACATAAGAATGCTTCTGGTCCACTTGGAAGACTGATTATTTCTGGCAGAGGGTCCCTGACTGAAAACCTTTACCATCTGATTGACGACTATCTACACCCACATGTCACAGGTCTTCCATCCTATATTAAAGATACAATCCATTTACTCCAAATATTGGAAGACATTACCTTGCCTTTTTCAGCCATACTTATAGCTATAGATGTGGAAGCGCTCTATAGCTCCATTCCCCACGATTTGGGAGTACCCTGTATCCACACACAATAGCATATTAGGGGAGATCACTGTACTAACATTGCTTGTGCTAGTACAGTGATCTGTCTGTTTTTTTTTTTTAATTCGTTTGGTGCGCTGGGTTGAACGAAAAAAAAACTCCCCGCGTGTACCAGGCATATGTTATATGTTTTGCCTGGAATTCAGCTTCTATCGCTTGACGATACCTCCAGTCAGAGCAACTCATCAAAATGTTTTGAGGAAACCACATTTCCCAATTTCTTAGAAAAAAAAAATTAACTCTATTACAGATAAATGTAGGCAGACTACACCCCCCCTCCCCCTGCATCCCCACACACTTTTATATGATTTCTTTAAAAATTGGATGTGCTAACACACACAGAGAAGTTCAGAATTAATTCCTCCTCTGGTTTTGGTAGTTTCCAATGAACTGAATGAATATATAGAGTGAACACAGAAGCATTTGGCTTTTATTTTACTTGGTGTTTCTCCTCCAAATTGCAATGTCCCACAATGTTAGCATGTTTTGTAAAATCTTTTGCCCTGTGTTCTGCTGAAAACTCCAACCACATCACTTCCGGCAACTTTCCAGCAGCAATAATTCGAGATTTCAATGAGTTGGCTGTTTTCACAAAACACCGGCAGCGTATACACTATGGTACACGGTATAATGAGTGGACATTGTTAGTCTGCCCGCCAATAACTAACATGGCCGCCACCAAGGCGGCAACAACTTTTTTCCTCCTTACCCAGTGTTATGTCCAAACAGCCAACTCATCTTGTACCTTAGTGTATACGCTGCTGGTGTTCTGTGAAAACACCCAACTCGTCCAAATGTCCAATTATTGCTGCTGGAGAGTCACCGGTAGTAACGTAGCTGGAGATTTTGGTGAGTTGGAGTCTTTGGCAGAACCCCACCTAAAACCTCAGTGGAGTCTTATAAGTTTCCCAAAAAAATAAATTATATGTGTGTGTGTGTGTGTGTGTGTGTGTATATATATACACACACACACACACACACACACACATACTCACCTAGGTGGATGCAGCCTTAATCTGATGCTGCATCTGTCCCCCGCTGCCTCTTGACTGAGAACTGATCAAAGACCGCTGATCGCTCAGTTCTCAGTCTTCAATGAGCAGAGAGCCGGTGATTGTCAATCACTGGCTCTCTGCTCTGCCCTCCTGTGCTTACTGGAGCACTGAGTTGTGCAGGGGGTGGTAGCAGCTGACTTAGTCTCCCAGTGACTCCCTGAGAAGCTGAGCCAGCAGACTGATGATCTTATATTTTTTACTCCGCTCTTCCTTCCTATCAGAACGCTCTTAGCACTGCAGCTCATCTGAATGGTCCTGTGTGCCGCTTCTCCTTCCCAGCTATACCAAGCGGCACTGATCATTAGGGAAAAACCTGACAGGCTGGTTGTACACAAGTCGATCGAGAGATCAACTTATGTGCATTATGTATACCAGCCTGCCCATACATGGATTGGAATTTGGCAAGCCCCTGCCAAGCTTAAACCTTCTTATAAGTGAACCTTGTCAAATAAATCTTTAGATTTACTTCAAAACAAATTGATTGTTTCTCTGCTATGAATAGGCTGAGTGATGAGCACCTAAAGTAGCACAGATGTTTTGCAATGGGGAGTTGTCAATATTGCTGCGCAGCTGAGAAATGTAAAATGTCTAATGAAAGCCACATAACAAAGACCGCTATAACCAGGCCTCAAGGGCATACAAAAAATATCATGCAATCAACATTCATATCTGAAAATAGTTTATAAACACATGAAAAGGTAATTCATGATTGTTAAGAAAGATGAATCATAATTTATATACAGTAATGGCCTACTTAGATGAAACAAGATCTCCTGGCACTAAAATCTGGTTTCATAATAAAAATATGACATTATTGGCTGTTCAACACAAGGAAATAATAGAAAGGTACATCTAATCATAAAATTATATTTTAAAAATAAGAATGGGTATGTCCAATGTAAATTAAAGAATACTTTAAAATATTTGGGGAGCTTAAAAATAGGATTCAGTTTGTGTTGATTAAAAAGAGAAATATTGAAAACAATAACAGAAAGGTAATTAGTATAGGCCAGTGTTGCCAACCTACTGCAGCATTTTTTACTGGCAAAACATGGAAAGTTTACTGGCGGAGCACATTTTTTACTGACAACCTGAAAAATAACTGAACTCCTATTAAAAACTAAGCATGACAGATTATCAGATTATCACAGATTTTTACAAACTCTCAGTAAATTTACTGGCAGTTGGCAACCCTGGTATAGGCTGAACTTTGAGGAATAATCATTGAATACAAAGATATGTGAATTAAAGTAGAACTTTAGGAATTTTTTTATTTTTGTCATTTTACAGAATGCCTTGTATTTTTTTACTGTGTACAAAGCCTTCTCGGAGTCATTAATAAATAAATGACAGTTTCTGAATGGATGTGGTGGGGGATCAACAACCCCCTTTGTTCAGTGTGCACAGGGGAAGCACCCGGAAGATCACAGCCATCACTGTAAAGCTGGCTATAGATTGTGCGATTTTCTTACCTGAAACCAAAGGTTGCGGTAAAGTCGATTCCCCCATTAACAAAGTCAGAATCCCCCCTGGGGAGCTATTGTGTTCTCCTCTCAATCAACTTGAGTGAAATCAACCTGCCCATACATGGTTAGAATCTCGGTCAGTCCCTGCTGCACTCGCCAAGGTTGAAACCGTCTATGGCCAGCTTAAAGTGGTTGCAAACCTTAGACATAAAATCTGAACAAAGCTAATCCCTCTATAGTGTGTAATTATCTCAATTAGGAAGCACCAAATGTCAATTCGGTCTCCTTCACTCCTCTGCTATCAGCATGATTCATTTCGGACACGTTTTTCTGACACCGAGAAGAAAAATGGTGACAGGGGAGGGACTTCCAGGTGATTGCCAGCCTCAGCTTTGTTCCTGTGTGCTGTGTGAAGGGGGTGTGTCCCTTCCCTCCAATCACCTCTCAGAGCTCTCCTCAATGAGCGCTGCAGAGTGTAACTTCAGCTCTCCCCCCCCCATTTTTTTTTTTTTTTTTTTTAACGCAGACAAGCTTTAAAATTCAGCACTTTGTACCTCTGCAACCCTTTCTTCTCTAAATTCATTCAAAGTACAACTTACGTAGGGGGATTTGTTTCATCTCTGTATATCACCTGAGGTCAGCCACCTTACTGGGTATTTATAAAAGTTTACAACCACTTTAAAGTGTTACTAAACCCACAACAGTAAAATGAGTCTGTATATGCAGCATAGCATGCTTGTTATACTCAGTGTGTAACTTAAGGGGTTAATCTTCTGCATTGTGTAAAAAAGGCTGTTTTATCCTGTATGCCATAAATCCTTCCCTCCTGCACGGTCAATCTGGTCAAGTCCATATAATACGCAGCAGGGTGGTAAAGCTGCACATGCTCAGTTTGGTCTCTTATGCTGAATCAAACATTTCCCGTTTCAGTTGAACTGTTCAGGTCACATGATGCTGACATCACACATGTGGGCGTGTATACAGGCTGTGGTGGAAAACTCCTCCTACTTGAACACACAGCTATGGACCAACTGTACAGGTTATCAGGAAACTATGGTATACAGATCATCCCAAAAGGTATATAGTGGCAGTATTTAAAGGTAAAAAGAAGATTTAGAAGCTGTGTGCACTGTGTTAGGGGGGCCAGATTAATTATTTTCAAATTACGGGGTTTAGAAACACTTTAAGTATCATGGAATTCTGCAGGGGGGCCTGACTATCAGATATGAATACTTGCATCAAACTAAGCTGGACCAATGTAAGTTTTCAAAAAACTGCAGGAGGAACGTGGAAAGGAAGGAAGACTACATGAAGAAAGCAAAGCGGCAGGACGGTCACCAAACATAAGGGGGATGGACCTGGGTAAGTCATGAAAAAAAAGTTGGTGTGACCAAAAATAATAATAATAATAAATGACTGTTTGTATGTGTGTAAAAAAAATGTGTGGGTAGAACAAAAATAAGGGTCCTTTCACAAAAGTGGAGCCAGTTTTGATGGGTTCCGCTGCTCAGCAGGGATCCATCCGTTGATCCCCACTGAGCCGGCGGATGACAGGACCGTCTATACACTCTGTGCAGAAAAGGACCTGTCAGAGCTCCATTCTCCTCTATGGGGGATCGGATGAACACGGATCCGTGTTCCATGTCAGTGTTCAGCCGATCCGCCAGGCGGATGGAAAATAGAGTTTCCATCTGTCTGTATTTAGCGGATCGAATGTCAGCGGACATGTCATCGGTAAAATACGTCGCTCCATAGGAGTACATGGAGCGTCCGTTCAGGTCCGCCTGAAAAACTGACAGGTGGACCTGAAACAGTCCGTACGCGAGAAAAGGACCCCAACATGTAGGAGAACTGCAAAAAAACAAAATAATTTATTGGTTTTAAACAGTTTATGTTTCTTCCTGGTTTCCATGCCTAGGCAAATAATGTCATACATCCCAGGAGTCTTCGAAGGGGAGGAGGGGTTTTCTCAGCTAAGAAAACCCTCCTGCCTGCCTGAGTTAAGGGCAGATGGATTCCAGTAGGTAAATGCTACATGAATCATCTGCCCTTACTCAAGATGGCCGCTGCTAAAAATGCTATGGGGGTTGTTTTTCTCAATAAAATAAAGCATGGAGACATGGATGGGTGAGTTTGCTTTGAATATTAAAGATGAATTAAAATAGCGCTTTTGGTTTGTGGTGCTCAGTTACAGTGTAGTTCTGCTTTAATCAATAAGTGATAGTGAGGAGCTATCACCTAGCGAGGAGAAGTGTTGAATTGAAATGAACGGAGACCATAAAACCTATAGATGAGCTGTAGCTTTATCTGAAAATATGGACTGAACCAGAATTGACTGTCAGCAGATGAGAACATTTAGTGTTTGTAGTAAATCATATCTTCGCTCTGAAACAGGTTTTCTTTCACATATTCTGATCACTATTCACACCAGTTCATTACTATTCCCAGTCCGCTTATCACACCGATTGTTATTTTACTTCCCCTTCACAGTCACTTCTGTCATTTTGGTTTCGCCCACATTTTCAGATAAGTTTGACATATATCTGTTTATATACAGACCATATACAGCGGTTAAGTATTGAACACATCTCCCTTTTTCCAGGTAAATATATTTCTAAAGGTGCTATTGACATGAACTTTTCACCACATATCGGTAACAACCCATGCAGTCCATACATACAAAGAAACCAAAACAAATGCATTCAGAAATTAAGTTATGTGTAATAAAACAGAATGACACAGGGAAAAAAGTATTGAACACATGAAGAAAGGGAGGTGCAAAAAGGCATGGAAAGCCAAGACACCAGCTGAAATCTATTAGTAATTAGAAAGCAATCCTGCCCTTTGTCAGTGCAAATAATAATAAATAAATAAATAATAATATCAGCTGGTTCAGTCTCAACTGATGGCCTATAAAAAGGTGTCTCATTACCAAGGTGTCACACAAGAACCATCTCATGATGGGTAAAAGCAAAAAGCTCTCTCAAGACCTTTACAACCTTATTGTTGCAATACATACTGATGGCATTGGTTACAGAACGATTTCTAAACCTCTGAATGTTCCAGTGAGCACTGTTGGGGCCATAACCCGAAAGTGGAAAGAACATCATTTCACTATAAAGCAGCCACGACCAGGTGCTCCTCACAAGATTTCTGACAGAGGAGTGAAAAGAATTATCAGAAGAGTTGTCCAAGAGCCAAGGACCACTTGTGGAGAGCTTCAGAAAGACCTGGAATTAGCAGGTACAATTGTTTCAAAGAAAACAATAGGTAATGCACTCAACAGCCATGGCCTGTATGCACGCTCACCACGCAAGACTCCATTGCTGAAGAAAAAGCATGTTGAAGCGCCTTTAAAGTTTGCTGCACAACATTTAGACAAGCCTGTAAAATACTGGGAGAATATAGTCTGGTCAGATGAGACCAAAGTTGAATTATTTGGATGCCATAATACACACCATGTTTAGAGGTCAATTGGCACATCACCCCAAAATCACCCCCATACCAACAGTGAAGTTTGGAGGCCAGAACATCATTGGTGTGGGCTGTTTTTCAGCATAAAGTACTGGCTATACTAAATACTAAAGATCAGAGTTCATAGAAGAGGCCCACTGAACCTTTAAGATTTGAAGACAGTTTATGTGGAAGAATGGGCCAAAATCAGACCTGTGCAATGCGTACAACTCCTTTCTCCATACAGGAGGTGTCCTGAAGCTGTCATTACCAACAAAGGAATTTGTACAAAGTAATAAATACATTTCAGTTAGCGTGTTCAACACATTTTCCCTGTGTCATTCCATTTTATTACACATAAAACTTAACTTCTGAACGTATTTGTCTTGGTTTCTTTGTATGTATGGATTGCATGGGTTGCTACTGACAGGTGGGGAAAATTTCATGTCAACAGCACCTTTAGAAATATATTTGCCTAGAAAAAAGGGGACGTGTTCAATACTTATTTTACCCGCTGTATATAAGAAGGCCTTAGTTCATTTCTATGTAACACTTAGTGCAACCTAATCAATATGTGAAAGTAAGGAATGACAGCCAAGTGTTTTTTATTTGGACTTCTCCAACATTTTATTCTTGTTCCACAAATGTTTATACACTCAGAAAAGTAATAAATTAAATTTTTTTTTGGTCACATTTCCACATCTCCCCCCTCCTGCTTGGTCCCTGTTGCTTGCTTCACATAGTCTTCTTTCATTACCACTTTCTACCTACATCATCCTCCTTTCAACCCAAGCCATGTTTCTTTTCCCATTTATTCTTATTCAAAGTTAAAGTGACTGTAAAGGTATTTTTTTTTTAATAACAAACATGTCTATACTTACCTGTTCTGTGCAATGGAATTGCACAGAGCGGCTGCGAACCTCCACATTTCGGGTTCCCCACCAGTGTTCCCCCGTGGGAAGCCGCCTGCCATGGGGGGGGGGCACTCACGTGTACTCGCTCCTGAGCCCCGCTGCCGTGTCCATTGACACAGACAACAAGACTCTGCCTAACCCCCCGTTCCCTTGGTCACTGGCTTTGATTGACAGCACTGGGAGCCAATGACTCCCAGTGCCCCAGCAAAGCCAGCGAGGTCAGTAAAAGGGGGGAGTGGTGAGGTGGGGATGCAACGAATGCATTAAGGTAAAAAATGTTTAGGCTTTAGAACCACTTTAATGTAAATAACTATAACAAGTCACTCAGTGCAAAACTCCAAAAGCAGCAGCCTTTTATCCAGAGCCAAGCCCACACTACCTGCCTTTCTGTTTTTTTTTATATTTCTAAATTTCTCTTATTAATCCTAAACTGAGTTCTGTTCTTCACCTCTCCAAATATTTTAGGGTATCTTAATTTACAACGACATTTGACATACCTATTCTTAATTTCAACATATGATTTTACATACAAAATTATATATAATCAGCCAGGGCGAGTACACGGCAGGGCCAGAAGGGCACTTGCCCTGGGCAGAGGAAGGGCGCCAGCAGGCCAGCGCTAGCATAAGGCAGCTGCCTTATGGTGCCAGGATGGAGGGAGTGGTAAAATGCACCATGCACGCCCCTCCTATCCTGGCGCCCTGTGTGGATAAAAATCTTTGCACCAGCCCTGAGGAAGAGGCGGTTGGGGAGAGCAGAGTGTGGAGAGTCCACCTAGGGGAGACAGGGCAGCAAGGCGAGGAGGTGGATGAAGAGATCATCTGATCGGAGACAGCTCACCACTCAGAGCGGCGATAGCACACACTGTAGGGAATGATCGGCGAAGCACGGGAACTCCAACAGATATGTATTGTATCGGTCTCTGCTGATCTCCCTGCAATCTGACACTTCTGCTGAGAACCGCCACCTGCATTTGTCCTCTTGGCTGTAACTCCACCTCCACCCCTCTCCCCCGGGACTTTCCCCTATTGCTGCCCACAGCAGCCTCAGCTTCAGCCCCCACCTAACCCCCCAGGTCCTTCAATTCCCCAGGGTGACCAGAGAGAAGACATCTGGTGACAGCAAGGAACTGAGAGAGGCTGCAGCTCCAAGAGTGGATCATTGTGGTAGCTAATCCTACTCTGACTGCCAAATGGGGGAAACAATCAGACACCCGGGGGGGGGGGGGGGAGTAGGGTACACAATCCCACCTGCCCCATGGGGAGGGGGCAATAGCTGCTGCCTCCCCTCTGCCAGGATCGCACACAACTCTCAGCTCATAGGTGGGATTAGGCAATCCATTTTAGTGCAGTTGGTGAAATTAGATCTCCCCAGTGTTATAGATGAGCAGGCAGGCTGTGTGGGCAGAGAAGTTCCTATTCCCTGTGGGGTAATTAGTGGTTAGTCACTGTATTCTAGAAAAAGGCAGTTCATGCCCTCTGAGCATGGAATGAATGATGATTGCTGATGTTCAGGGCTGACACTACCATAAGGCAGCTTAAGCAGCTTTAGGGTGCAAGGATAGGGGGGGGGGGGGGCAGTAAAAT
>BLSH010137593.1:200074-216813 GCA_018402905.1 Glandirana rugosa
TCTTCTACAACTAACTCTTATTCTCTCGAGGTTCCTGTCTTGGAACTCCCTTGAACAAATCCTAAGAAACAGAATATAGGGTCTTCGTCCCATTAAGTCACATAACGACGTATCATCACGTATGTTTTTACTTATAGACAAAAAAAAAAGACACCTTGGAAAGTCTATAAGATTACCCAACCCTTCTCCCTCGTCTTTCTCTGTCTCATTTTAGTTTATCAGGTCTGTCTATCCAAGAAGAACGTCAAGGTAATTGACGTAGGGCTGGCGCGCGGCAGAAAAGTGCCGCCGTCAGCCCCTCGGGACGCGCTTAGCGGCATTTGGCGGTTCCCCGTTCTTTTCCCTGTAGCCGCTCATCGCGGCTCGCCGGCGGACATTGGGTCCGCCCGAGCCGCGGGCACACTCCCCAGGAGTGCGGCGGGGGCGCGCGCGCGCACCCCCTGGTGGCCAAATGCGAATCGTCGCTTATTTACGGCGATTCGCGCAGGGCTCCCCGACTGCCGCCGTGAAAAGACGGCGCGCGGTCGGGATGCAGTTAATGGAACTGCAAGAAGAACCTATCTGTCTGGACTATTTGATTTTACTCTGTCTCTTTCTGCTCCCTCTTCCCAACCCATTAGAATATCTGAAAGGTTCCACAGAAAAAAAAAACAGATATTCATTTTTGTATGCACTACTATGCAGCAATACACTGAATTACCCTGCTTCTGGGATATAAGACAAAGAATCCTAAACAAGTTCCCTCAAGGTTCTGTCCTTGGAGCTCTCTTATTCTCAATCAACATCTTCTCCCTGGGTCAGCTTCCCACAGCTTCCAATACCATTTCTATGCTGACCCAAATATATCTGTCTTTCAGCTCACCCCATCAGTCTCCTCGTGTATCACTAATTTACAAACAGACATGTCAATATGGATGTCACAGCACTTCCTCAAACTCAATCTATGCAAAACTGAGCTCATAATATTTCCTCCCCATGTGCCCCTTCCCCTGACTTCTCTGTCGTGATTGACAGCACAGCTATCAGTTCATTCCCGCATGCCAAGGTGCTAGGACTCAACTTTGTTTTGGCCCCACATCCACTTGCTGTCCAAATCATGCCAGCTTAATCTCCCCAACATCTCCAAAATACGTCTCTTCTTAACCACTTGCCGACTGCCAACCGCAAGTTGACGGCGACAAGGTGGTTAGTTATCGCAAATCGCCGTGATACGACGGCGGCTGCGATAACGCGCACTGTGAGCGCGCGAGCGCCGCTGGAGGCGCGCCCGCGCACTCACTGTGTTCAGGGACGGCCAGGGAGCGGGTGCGGCGGCTTCGATTGCCGCCGGCTACCCGCGATGGCCCCCCCGGAGTGAAGGAACGGAGGTCCGTGTATGTAAACACGGACCTCCGCTCTGTGAAGGGGGAAGGGCTGTGATCACAGCCTTCCTGTATACGGAGGCTGTGACCACTTCCCTTCCCTAGCTAGGGCAGTCCCCCCACAGTTAGAACACACCCAGGGAACACAGTTAACCCTTAGAGCGCCCCCTGCAGGTTAACCCCTTCACTGCCAATGGCATTTACACAGTAATCAGTGCATTTTTATAGCACTGATCGCTGTATAAATGCCAATGGTCCCAAAAAAGTGTCAAAATGTTCCGACATGTCCGCTGAAATATCGCAGTACCGCTAAAAATCGCAGATCGCCGCCATTACTAGTAAAAAATAAAAAAAAATAAAAACCCCAAAAATGAATCATCATCTGTAAACGCGACCATTTTTGCGCAAACCAATCAATAAACGCCAATTGCGATTTTTTTTATCGCAAATATGAGGAAGAATATAAATCGGCCAAAAACTGTGAAAAAAAATGTTTTTTTATATTTTTTTTTTTGGATTTGTATTTTAGCAAAAAGAAATTTGGGTTTTTTTGCAAAATTGTCGCTCTTCTTTTGTTTATAGCGGCGATCAGAAATGACGCAGAGGGGATCAAATACCACCAAAAGGAAGCTCTATTTGTGGGAAAAAAAGGACGCAAATTTTGTTTGGGTACAACGTCGCACGACCGCGCAATTTTCAGTTAAATCGACGCAGCGCCGAATCGCAAAAAGGGCTCCGGTCCTAAAGCTGGAAATCCTTCCGGGGCTGAAGTGGTTAACCAGCAACACCACAAAGCTTCTAATTTGTTCCCTGGTTATCTCTCACCTCGACCACTGCAACTCCCTCCTCATGGGCTTACCTTTGCATAAGTAATGAGTGCTGCTGCCAGACTCATCCACCTTACCAACCATTCAGTGTCTGCTGCCCTTCTCTGCCAATCCCTCCATTGGCTTCCACTTACGCAATGAAAAGAAATTAAAAACACTAACACCCCCAGGTCCCCCACCAATTTCTCGACACAGCAAGTACCCAACAGGGGTGTCGATAATGGACTCAAACCCACCCCCCCCCCCCTTCAACCCTGCACACTGAACCCTTACATAACACCGGAATTAAGTTGGGTTGCTGGCCTCCTGACCTAAATCCATCAAAATAATACCTGTATAACTACATATTTTCGTACTCTGAACTGCAACCACTTTCTTGGAATTACCCTGTTCTTTACACACTGAATCTTATATGTTTGAACTATATGCTAACCCTGTATCAGCAACTATATATGTAACATTGTTGAATAACATGACTATGTTCTGTAAAAAAAAAAATTCTCAATGAAAGCTTATTGAATTAAAAAACTCTCAACAACTTACAAAGCTGTCCACAACTCCCAAGCCACATCACTATGTCTCAAAATACCATCAAATTTTTCCCTCTGGTCCTCTCACAAAACCTCCTGCTCTCTGGCTCCTTAGAGATGTGCTCTGACCAGGGCCGGCTCTACCACTAGGCAGAGTAGGCGGCCGCCTAGGGCGCACTGCCGCCTAGGGGCGCCTGGCCACTGTTGATCTGTTACTGGCTGCTCTGCATTAATTCATGTAAAAACTGACACTGTCTGACTGAGATAATGAGATTGTATTATCACATGCCATTTGCAAATGTATATAGATATAGTGACTGATCTGCCAAATACTCCCCCTCCGCCCCCACCCCCCATGAGGCTGTATTTGATGGGCACAGGTGAAGCTGTATTTGAGGGGCACAGGTGAAGCTGTATTTGAGGGGCACAGGTGAAGCTGTATTTGATGGGCACAGGTGAAGCTGTATTTGATGGGCACAGGTGAGGCTGTATTGATTGGCACTGGTGAGGCTGCATTTGATTGGCGCTGATCAGGCTGGGCAGGGGAAAGGGGGTGGAGTCAGGGATGGAGCCAAGGGGGTAGCAAAATGAGGTTTCGCCTAGAGTGTCAAAAATCCTTGCACCAACCCTGGCTCTGACCAGTGTTCTTATTCTATGCTTCTGCTTGCAGAGTAGGCTGTGGATCTGGCTGTGCTGTCTGGCAAGGGTGCCTGAATCCCAAAACTGGCTAAACAGAATTAAAAATCCTTTGGAAAGTAAAACTATCCTCACAAATCTATTTCAGCTGCATATTTAGCGGTTTGCCTGTATTTCAGTTTTAATATCTCTTCCATTGCCCCTTTTGCATACAGTCCTCCCAGTAACATTTTTTGTAGGATTATACAAGATTTGTTTTATTTTTATTAAGTAACAGATCTTACCTATCCACCTCATAGTATTCAAGTAGGTCTGCAAAAACTGTGACGCAGAAGTCTGTATTTTAAGGATTACTCTGTAAAGATTAAAATAAGAGGTTAGCTGAAACAATCACATTACTGTGAATATTTATTTTCTGTTGTCTGAATTTCATCTGTATTAAACTTGAATTTCAGGCAGGTAACAAAAGACACACATTAACCCCTTCAGCCCGAAAGGATTTACCCCCTTCTGACCAGAACATTTTTTGCGATTCGGTACTGCGTCACAGTAACTGACAATTGTGCGGTCGTGCGACATTGTACCCAAACAAAATAGACTTTTTTTTCCCCCAAAAATAGAGCCTTTTGGTGGTATTTGATCACCTCTGCATTTTTAATTTTTTGCGTTATAAACAAAGAGCGACAATTTTGAGGAAAACAATATTTTTTACTATATATATATAAAAATATTATAACAAATGTATTCATCAGTTTAGGCCAAAATGTATTCTTCTACAAAATCGCAATAGGCGTATATTGATTGGTTTGCACAAAAGTTGTCGCATTTACAAACTATGAGAATTGATTTATGGCATTTTCACTAATTTTTTTTTTTTTTTCACTAGTAATTGCGGCAATCTGCGATTTTTATCGAGACTGCGATATTTCAGCGGCAGAACGGACACTTGACACTTTTTTGGGACTAATGACATTTATACAGCGATCAGATCTAAAAATAGTATAACTGTATAAATGTTATTGGCAGGGAAGGGGTTAACCTGTAGGGGACGATCCAGGGGTTAACTGTGTTGCCTGCGTGTGTTCTGTGCTGGGCTGGCAGGGGCATGACAGATCTGATAACGATCACATGGATCAGTAGATCACTGTCATGCCGCCTGACAGAACAGGGAACTGCCATGTTTACATCGGCAGTTCCCCGTTCTTCCTCTGCATTAGGCGATCGTGGGCTGCCGGCAGACAGAGTCCGCCCAACCCATGGCCACACTCAGGGAGTGCACGGTGGGCACGAGAGTGCGGCGGCACACGCCCGCCTGCAATACACGACCCGTTCGGTAACCAGTTAATGTAACACTTTTTTTATTTATGCTTCATTAACCGCTTCATTTTCCACATTAGGACCAGAGCCCTTTTTGCGATTCGGCACTGCGTCGCTTTAACTGACAATTGTGCGGTCGCAAACGAAATTTGCGTCCTTTTTTTCCCCACAAATAGAGCTTCCATTTACATATCCACTAGTTTTGCCCGATATAGATATTCAACATATCTGTGGTACAAAAAAGAAAAAAAAACTCGCAATCTACATTTATGGATTGGTTTTGCGCAAAAGTTGCCGCATTTACAAAACCATGGGAATTCATTTATGGCGTTTTACTGGTAATGGCGGTGATCTGCAATTTTTATCAGGACTGTGGTACTACAGCGGACATTTCGGACACATTTTGGGACCATTGACATTTATATAGCGATCAGAAATTTAAATAGCCACCGATTACTGTATAAATGCGACTGTCAGGGAAGGAATTAACCTGCAGGGGGAAATGAAGGGGTTAACTGTGTTCCCTAGGCGTGTTCTAACTGTGTGGGGGCTGGCCTGCCAGAGGCATAACAGATCCAACTAATCCCGGTGACAGGGACCAGTAGATCAGTATTATGTGCCTGTCAGAGCAGGGAACCTCGGCTTTTACATTGGCGGTTCCCCGCTTTTCTGCTATTGTAAGTGATCGCGGGTCGCCAGTGGACATAGAGTCCGCCCGACCCACAGCCACACTCCTGGAGCTCGCCCCCTAGCCGTGCGTGCACGAACCGCCGTTTATGGACGGCGATTTGCGTTATGCTGCCACCTTGCAGCAGTAAATGTGCGCAACGCCGTCGTTAAGTTGTTAAATAAACATTTTGAAATGCTGTCTCTGATGGAGGGAAGGACAAGCCATACAAACAGCCAATCAGTTGTGCTGCAATGCAAGAAGCATGCTTATAGGACGTGACAGAGGTGAGCTCATCAGTCTGCTGCTTCTCCTTTACTGTCCAGTCATAGGCAAGGGGAGGGACAAGACCTGTAAGTGTTACTAAACATCAGCAGAGAAAATTAGGTTTCCCATCCTGCCAGACAAGGCTATGATGTGTGGCAAAGCTATGCTGCCTGAACTCCCCCTGTCTGCTAGGCAGAGGTCTTGAGGTGGCCCTCTTGGGAGAGGGACGGTGAGCCCCCAACATGGCATTACGTATGCACAATATACCCTGCTATAGAAGTTAAAAATGCACTATCCAAGTGTGGTCAGCACCCGTGGCTATCAGGAGGGAATAAAAGTACTAGCAAACTCCATGGGTCCAGTCGCCATGGTTTTCACTCTGAATAAGGTTTATATCCCAGAAACATGTCCGTTAAAAAAAACACAGCTACACTAAACTTAGCCTTAAATGAGTAGAATGGGATTTTCTTTTTTTGGAATCATACTTACCTAGGTGGATGCTGCATCTGTCCCCCGCTGGCTCTAAGTCTGAGAACAGAGATCAAACACCGCCGATCGATTGGTTCTCAGAGCTCCCTGAGCAGAGAACTGATGACTGTCAGTCACTGGTGTCTGCTCTGCCCACCCGTGATCACTGGAGCGCTGGGCTGTGGAGGGGGTGGGAGCGGCCAGCTCAGGCTCTCAGCAGCTCACTGAGAGGCTGAGCCAGGTGCCGGTCCAAACATGTGGGTGGATCCCGACCATATGGTCGCGATATTTCCAGAGTCAGGACCGGCTCTGTGACATCAGCTGATAGCGGGCTGCATCACTGCTATTGAAAACATAAGGTATGTAATGTTATAGAGCATTATATAACTCGAAAGACAAACACAGGTTCCCCATTATACAGGGAAGGTAAAACACACAGAGAGCTCCAAAATACCCTACTCAGAGTTGGTGATAACGGTCCTTGTAACACAAGAATAACCATGGCAAAAAATAGATAAAGGAAAGAAAGGAAGGAAAGTAGCAAAGGGGAGGGAGAGGATGTACGGAGTCACTCCCAGGCCTAACAATGCCTGGTGCATCAACAGCCGGTGTAGATACACCAGCTCCAAAAAAAACAAAAAAAAAAAACAATTAGGGTTCTAGCAACGAATGATCAAAATTGGATGGCAAGTAATTATCGATCCATGGCCACCAAATTTTTAAGCGCTCTGATACACGGGCCATCAAAGTAGCCTCAATTTTGCTATGTATCATGAATTGAGTTACCCTATTCTTCGTTTCAAGGATGCATAATGAAGTTTGTTTCCAGGCTCTAGCAATTGTTTGCTTGGGGGCCATGGACACATGTAGGATTATTGTGAATTTTGTGGATCTTGTGGAGTGTAGTAGTCTTGTGAATGTTTGTTTAGTAACGCTACAGCCAGATCAGGTTGAATTGGAGTATCTAACCACACAAAGGCTGCCTAAAGTACTAGAATAGGGAGCTGCTGGGGTGTGGTTACACCACAAATTGGATACAAAAATAAATATATGAAAAGAATTCATGTAAACATCAAAGATTAAAAAACAGACAATGGGGTATCACCAAATTCCCTCCACCACATACATATGACCATGTGGTCAAAAAAAAAAAAAAAGTTGAAAACGTCCGGACGCCATCCACGCTCTCAATCATCCACATACCATACAATTTCTTAATTGGCCTTGAATAGGAATAGGTTAATGGTGTAGGAAGTCCATGGCTGGATATATGAAATAAGTAAACTATGTGGAGTAACAAGCTATGGAACAAAACGGACTTTAGGTTGTGTTAATTGATCAAACAATTGGTATAAGCAGAAGTCACTCAAAGCAAATATGTTCATACAGGAGCGGCAATAGCTGATAATATCAGGAGTGTGGATGGGAATATTGAGGAGTTTGCAGCAAAGTAAACAGAGTGAGCAAGTCAAGTCCATATATCCAGCAATGGACTTCCTACACCATTAACCTACTCAAGGCCAATAAAGAAATTGTATGGTATGTGGATGACAGAGAGTGGATGGCGTCTGGACATTTTTTTTTTACAGCGTTGTCATATGTATGTGGTGGAAGGAATTTGGGGATACCCCAGTGTCTGTTTTTTAATCTTGGATGCTTACATGAATAAATTAATTTTCATATATTTATTTTTGTATCCAATTTGTGGTGTAACCATACCCCGGCGGCTCCCTATTATGGTACTTTAGGCCTTCTGTGCTGTCCTTTGTGTGGTCATATGCTTTCCTTTGCCATAGAGCCCCAGGCATTTTTCCTGAGTGGATGGGTTACCCCAACTTATATGTAGTCCCCTTTCTATTTGTTTTGACTGAATTGGAGTATCTAATAATACAAATAGCATATGATATACTTCAGTCAAGAACAGAGGCTACAGTCAGGTCCACCAAATGTGTGTACCCTCCTACGCTATTTCAGGAGCTACTTTGGGGCAACATGCGCCCCGTGATGCGTTCTGCCCTGTTTGCAGCACGCTTTATCGCACGAGAATCACGGCAGACTCGCACGCGGTTCAAGCTGTCATTCAAATGAATGGCATCTGAAACATGCATGCTGCGCTTTGCCATTCACATATCAGCGCTGTCAAATTGCGGACAGATTCGCGGCAAATCTGCCCGTGATTCAATACACTGAGATGTGAATGCAGCCTGAGTCACTGATCTGGGGCAAGTATGAAGATAAGTAAAATTACATTTGCTTTCCTACGATGTTGATTTTCCTGATCTGCCTGCTTGTTCTAGGTCAGGGTTGACTCAAAGTATGGAGGCCAACATTCCAACTTGACAAAAAAATAATTAGCATCTTTATTAGGTCAGCAATGACCTCTCCATATGTATTTCATGTCCACATTAGTTTTAAAAAAATTACATTAGAGAGGCTGTAGGGTTGATGCAATCATGTTGCTAAAACTATTGCCTGCCAAGCACATCGGTTCCAGGATCTTTTCCTCCCTATAAAAACAGAATGGTTTTACAGTTCACTGATGTGTCACTTTCATGCCAAATAAATCTTTGTGCAGTGAGTTTATCCTAACATATAGCATCTTTTTCAAAATGCATATGGTTTTAAATTGTAAAGCAGCCCATAGATTATGCGATTTTCTCTTTCTTTCTTTCTTTCCACCACAGGCAGCGGCGGCTGGTGCATAAGGTGCACTTGGGCACCGCCTCCCCGCCGCTGAAAAGTTAAAAAAAAAAAAAAAAAAAAAGTCAGCCCGGCCCCCCTGCAGGAGGCGCCGGTACAATTTTTTTTTTTCGTCAGCTCCTTGTTGTCAGCTGACAGCAAGTAGTGAGCCGATTGGTCAGCCATTAAAGTCTATGTGTGTGCGCTGAACAAGCGCACACACAGTCTGATTGGCTGCCCCCTGAGCCATCAGAGCCAATGACTTTCTGTCATTGGCTGCTGTGGGCGGGGCGGCGGGACTGTGGCAGACGTGCTGCCTGTGTGATTACTCACACAGGCGCAGCACTCCGTGGGGTTTCAGTCCCGAGCTGCTCAGCATGTTGATCGCAAGCCGATCTCTGCATACACCTGGCCTGCCTGCTATTAGATGGGGTATATGCGGGACTTGTCCCAATTTCGGGGGGGGGGGGGGGAGGTGGTGGGGCCGCCGTGAGCCCCTATCTGATGCCCTGTATGCCCCTGTATATGGCAACTCTGTATACTGCTATCTGGTGATGCCGTATAGCCTATCTGGTGATGCTGGGCTGTATAATCCTGACACAAGGGGTGGAAACTATAAGGGATGGGGCTTATGAGAAGTGGGAGAGGTCAAAAAGGAAGGGCGGGGTCTGGCGCCCCCCATCCTAGAATTTCACCAGCCGCCACTGACCACAGGTGGAAAGAAAATCGCACAATTCCCCTATCAGCACAGTCAGTGTTGATGGGGAATTGCTTCAGCAGTGCTATTGTGTTCTGCCTAGGGAGAGCCTTTCTGGCTGGCAGAACACAATTACTGCTAGCAGCTATAGCCGCCATTATTGCATGTAAAAAAATCCAACAGGCTGATTGTACCCAGGTCGATTGATGGATCAACTTAGGTGCAACCAGCCTGCTCATAGATGGATCCAATCTTGGCTAGGTTCTGTTGAACCAGCCGAGATTCAATCCGTGTACAGCCGGCTTAAGCCTACCCTGTATGTATTAAGTTTTAGATTTAGAGTGAGTCAGGTTTTTACAGCCATCTGAAACGCTCTTTGAATTCTTCCCCTGACTAAAGCTGGCCATATACTGATAGATTTTTTTTTGTTTACAATCCAGCCCCGCTATGTAATGCCTGCAAGAGGCTGATACCAAGTCAATTACAGTTACTCATACTGCTTGTATATAAAAAATGATGAAGTATTAATTCGCACAAAGTGGTGTAACATTTGTGTCTTATATCTGCCTAGATTTCAGCTTGACCGCTTTCAACACCAGCCAAAAGGGGGCTTCCAGATTCCAATAAGCCCCCGCCCGCAGACCCCGACAACCAATGGCCAGGGTTGTCGGGAAGTGGCTCTTGTCCTCATCAACCTGGGGACAAGGTGCTTTGGGGTGGGAGGCGCAGTGCCCCCCCGCCCCAAAGCACCCCCCCCATGTTGAGGGCATGCCTGGTATAGTCCAGGAGGGGGCGTTCACTCGTCCCCATCCCCTTTCCTGGCCTGCTAGGTATGGATTTTGGGGGGACCCTACGCCATTTTTTTGGCGTGGGGGTTCCCCTTAAAATCCATACCAGACTGAAGGGTCTGGGACCTCTTGGGTGGGAACCTTACCTAATTTTTTTTTTTTTGGGGGGGTTCCCCTTCAAGATCATCAGCACACAAGTCGCACCGCAGGTTGGATCATCATGATCCGACTTTTGGTGTGCCTTCTATTCAAATCAATGGGCTCCCATAGAAAACTATTGATTTTGAATAGAGGCAGAGAAACGTCGCTGAAAGCGAACGCTGAAAAACACACATTGACACCAATGCAAAACTCTAATAAAATCATGTTTTTAACGTGGCTTTTTTCCCCGCCACCGGTACTAACTTTACAGCTTGTTTTTTGAAATGCCCCGTGTCTATTTAGCCTAAAACACTTACTGAATTTGTAGCTACAGACACTGTGGAGTCACTACTGGGTGGCGGGGGGCAGGGTGGTCTGAGCTCGGGAAAAACAAAGATGCTATGAATTTTAATGATACATTACTCCACAGTGGCTTTAGTTACATAGATCCATAAGGACTTGTTTTAACCACTTCAGCTCCGGAAGGTTTTGCCCCCTTCCTCAACAGATATAGATCTTGCAAGTAACCAATGTAAATATATGTACTAGTTTAAGCAGGCAGCAATAAACACATTCCCAATGTAAATGTGCAACATATGACCAGGGCATTTTTTGCGAAATAGCACTGCGTTGCTTTAACTTACAATTGCACGGTCGTGCGATGCTATACTCAAATAAAAGTGATGTTCTTTCCCCCCCCCCAAATAGAGCTTTCTTTTGGTGGTATTTGATCACCTCTGCAGTTTTTATTAAAAAAAAAAAAAAACCCCACAATTTTGAAAAAAAAAAAAAAAAATTTTACTTTCTGCTATAAAACATCCAATAAAAAAAAAATTAAAAATTCAAATGTCTTCAGCAATTTAGGCCAATATATATTCGGCTACATATTTTTGGTAAAAAAAATCCCAATAAGCATATATTGATTGGTTTTCGCAAAAGTTATAGCATCTACCAACTATGGGATAGATTTATGGAATTTTTATTGTTTTTACTAGCAATGGCAGTGAAAAGCGATTTTTAGCAGGACTGCGACATTGCGGTGGGCAAATCTGACACTAAGTGACACTTTTTGGGGACCAGTGACGCCAATGCCGTGATCAGTGTTAAAAAAAAAATGCACAATCACTGTATAAGGTTAAGTGTGCTCCTAGGGAGTGCTTTCTTACTGTGGGGGGGGGGGGGGGGATGCTGACACTGGAGGAAAACAGAGATCCGTGTTACAAGATCTCCATTTTCCATCCTCACAGGATGGCGGTCTGCCTTGTTTACATAGACAGACTGCCGTTCTGTCTCTCCTCTAAACAATCGGCAGGCTCCGGTGGCCATCGCGCGCGCTCCCCAGAGCCAACAGCGATGACGTACAGGTACGTGATTTTGCACTTAAGGGCCGCCCTGCCGCAGTACATGTACGTTGGGTGGTCCTTAAGTGGTTAAAGCTGATATAATGAATATATAAGTACTTTAATGTCCATAGCCTGACCACAGGTTCAGTTTATAATAGGGATAATATTATGAAACGCGATAGTTAGAAGCTGATGGTTGGCTAGTGGCAACATGAACAGCTACTTTCACATATGATGCTCATTGAGTTCTGAATGCAGACATCCCAAGGTGCCCACGAGTGCCCTGTGCTCTCCCGGCTGCAGGGCTGATCCTGGGCGGCAGTGGCATATCATCCATGTGTGCAGGGTGTTCACTGTCTGCACACATGGATGATCAGAGCTAGGAATGATCAGTGGGGACAGCTGTGATCACTGATCTCCCTGCATCACTTCTTAGCCGACAGCCGCTTCTCCTCCCTCCCACGGCTGTCGGCTAACAAGCTCTACAGGGAGATCACTGATCACAGCTGTCCCCACGATCATTCCCTGCTGTCTCCTATGTGCTCCTCCGGCCGCTCCACCTCCTGCCCTCCTTCTCCGCCCCCCCTCCGTGTCCTTCCGGTCCTCCTTCTCCAGCCCCCCTCCGGTGTCCTCCTCCAGCTCCGTGTCCTCCTCCGCGCCCCCCCATCGTCCCATCCCCCGGAGCCAGCTTCCCTCCTCTCCGGTGATAACTGAGCAGAGTAACCTGTGATTACTCTGCTTCAGTTTATGAATGGAGAGGAGCCTGTGTCTCCTGTCCATTCATCTTCAATGCTGAGAAAGGGAGTGGGGAATCTGTATCCTCGGTTCCTTTCTCTGTCTCAAAGGGGAGATGTCAGGGGTCTGTTATCTTACCAAAGCCCTGCTAGGTTCAATACCCACTGATGAAGTTCCGCTTCCGGAACGCAACATGTACAGGAGGAACCGGTAGTGACGTCACCCTATGGCCACCCTGTGAGACTGGGACGCCACTCGGATTGTATCCACGCTACTATTCCGGCACCTGGATTGAGGTGCTATCGCATGTGAGTGCTTTTATCTGCTTATTTTATTAATAAATCTCTACAGAGAGCACTAGATTCAGTCTCTTTTGTACTTCCTTATGGTTACATCGCATGGGAGAAGCTACTGTGGAAGACAGAAGACTTGAGGTTTATACAAAATGATGTGACCTCTGGGAGGTGGAATTGGTGAGGTGAGATGCTGGTGTCATCGGTGGTGGGCAGCACTAGTGTCACCTGTTGCTGATATCTAAGGTGCACTTTGCCTTCACGGTGGCTTTCCCTTACTAATGTACCCGAGTGGATTTTAGCCCTTAAGATGTGTCCCATTCACAACAACTAACCTTTTGTGAAGCTGGAGGGCAGGAGCAAGAACCCACAGAGTATTATAAAATTACTTGGTTGCATTTATCCTATATATTTATACATGTGTTTTATGTACCTTTTTATTGTGTTCTTTATGAATATGCACGTATAGGCGCTCCACATTATACTATCAATCTTACCAAAGCCCACCAACAGGGCTGATCTAAAATCTATATATTAGAAAATGAAGTTATAAAAAAAATTATAAAAAATAAAAAAATTGTAAAAAAAAAAAAAAAAAATTATAAAATAAAAAACTACTGACACCACTCCCCCCTGCCCTATCAATACTGTGCACTGCCCCAACCCCCTCCCCTCAAAAAGCATTGTGGAAAAAATTAAAAACAAATTAAATTGTAAAAAAAAAAAAATAATCAGTTTGTAAAAATAAAAAACTACTGACACCGTCCACTGCTACATACCCCCCACCTCCTTCCCCAGAAGCACTGTGAAAAAAAAAATTAATAAAAAAAAAAAAGCAAAAAAAACTAAAAAAAAAATAGATAAAATAATAACAAAACAAAACAACACCCTCCTGACACTTTATACCACGTCCACATTTCGCTGCCTTTATGGATGCGGAGCGCCACCTCCCTGAAATTAGTTTTTGCAGGTTGTGATTTCTGCGAATGACGGAATGATAACAGATCTCCATTATTTGCTGCTAACCTCACAGTCACTATTTAGAATTTTGTGCGCCATTTCTTCATCATTGTCAAGTAAGTGGTGCTAAGCAGTACTGGAATGATCACCTCTGCTGTATAATACTCAGGGGAGGAAAGCAAATTGAAAAAAAAAATCCAAAATGTCACAACTCAATGCAGCACTGATTTCTTGGTCAGAATGTTTGCATGCAATACACATATTTGAGTATTTACTCTTACACATATACAGTACTGTAAATTCTGCCCTACGGCCTCCTCTGCTCACAGTTTTTAGTTCAAAAGGTTGTTGAACCAGCTTGTTTTAAACAGGAATGACCACATTCAGTTAATCAAAAAAGGATCCTAGCATGTTTTGGTTAACAGCCAGTTTCCATGTCTATGATGTAGGTAGGGTAGGGCACCCTGGCAGGAAAGATTGAATTACTGCTGCTGGGCATACTGCATGTTATTAGAGCAACTGTTTATTAGATTTTTATGCCAGGAGTCAGAACCCAAAATTAACATCAGATGTGTAAAAGCATTTTAAACTGTTTGTAAACCCTAACAATAAACTTTTCTTATGTGCCCCTTTATGGTCTGTTAAATACACCAATGCACATATTTCTTATGTGTTTGAGAAGTATAAAGTGATCCTTTTAAAAATCCAGTAACGTCCTTTGTCCTGTGCATGCTGTAGTCTCAATGCAAGCTTGTGTTATTATCCCTGACTAGTTGTCTGTGGGCTACAGAACACCCCCCACTATGTCAGGGAGATAAGGAGAGGAAGAGGTGTCCTGTAGTCTAAACACATTTTCTGTCCTGGGGGGGGGACAATGCTTCTCTTCCATAGATACAGAACAGTGATTAAGAATTGCCAATATAGGACAGGAAGTGTGAGAAAAAAAAAAAAGGCTTAACCACTTCCGTACCGCCGGACGTCATATGACATCCTTGGGTGTGAGTGCCAATATCTGAATGGTGCCGTTTTTTTCAGTAGCCGATTCTGAACATGATAAAAGTGGTCTTAGCGGTGGATTCGCCGCAAGGTCACTTATCAGCAGTGGGAAAGGTGCCCCCCCCAGCGCTTTCCGGTCATCTCCGCTGCTTACCGGACCCGCCGATCCACCGCCATCCCCCCGCCCCCCCCCCGTGTCCGTGAGCCGTCTGAGTGGCTGAAGCTGCTCACTCGGCTCCATAACATGGCGGGGCGGAAATGACGCCAGATGTCACGTCCGCCCAACGGACCCCAGATCTCATATTTAAGAGGACCTGTCATGCTTTTTTCTATTACAAGGAATGTTTACATTTCTTGCAATAGGAATATAAATGATCAAAGTTTTTCTTTTAAAAAAAAAAAAAGAACAGTGTAAAAATAAAAAAGCAAATACATTTTTTTTTAAAGCACTCCGTCCCCGCAAGCTCGCGCGCAGAAGCGAACGCATACGCAAGTCCCGCTCACATATGAAAACGGTGTTCAAACCACACAGGTGAGGTGTCACCGTGATCGTTAGAGCGAGAGCAATAATTTTAGCACTAGACCTCCTCTATAACGCAAAACTGCTAACCTGTAGAATTTTTTAAACGTTGCCAATGGAGATTTTATAAGTTGCAAAGTTTGTCGCCATTCTGCGAGCGGACGCAATTTTGAAGCATGACATGTTGGGTATCATTTTACTCGGTGTAACATTATCTTTCACAATATGGAAAAAAAAATTGGCCTAACTGTACTGTTTTCGAACTAAAAAAAACTTTATTAAAAAAAAAAAAAAGCACGCTTGGAAGATCGTTGCGCAAATACGGTGTGACAAAGTTTTGCAATGACCACCATTTTATTCTCTAGGGTGTTAGAAAAAAAAAATTATATATATATATATATATATAATGTTTGGGGGTTCTAAGTAATTTTATAGCAAAAAAAACAGTTTTTAACTTGTATGTACAGAACCCAAAAAAAAAGGGTTGGTCTTATAAGTGGTTAAAAATCAAAACTAATGCAGCTACCACATCTAAAGACCAATAAGTTGCAAAATATAAATTCTTTGCTCTTGAATATAGATACATTTTAATTTCGAATGGTACCTAAATGCACACTCCGTGCACCAAACACTTGCATTTTCTTGCACCTTGGTGTGGTTTAGATTTTCACACACTAAAATGCGTTGACAGTTCATTTAAACTAATTTGGGCTTCCGTAACACAATGCGTTTAAATTCATGTGTTAGAGGAAGTAAACCGCAGGGTTCATTTTTTTTTCTGACCTGCAAAGTAAAGCCATATTAGCCCATTATGTGAAACTTACCTGCAAACAAAGCCCTTCACCATTGCGCTGTCACCACTGGAGGCTGCATCCATCTTCACCCATCTTCCTTCCGGGTCCACGGACTCTGGCTGTGTGACTGGTTGGAGCCGGGTGAGGCCACCGCCAGCTATGGCACAGGGCTCTGAAGGAATGGCACGGATGGCCATTCCTTCAGAGCCCATGCACTGATGACATCAGCTGCATATACAGTAAATATATTATAGGTACAATTCATGTATGGGAGTTTCCAGCCATTTTAATGCTAATACATTGTCTGAATAGGCTCCTAAAGCAGAACTCCAGGCACAGACACCTTTATAAATTCTTAAGGGAAACATTTTCCGCTTGTGAGGTGTACTTCCAGCCACAGCCACTATGAGAGCTGTGGCTCTCATACAAGAAAACAGTATTGTTTATGCTCCCTGGCCATTCACAAAAACACTGTTTTTTGTGAATGGTCACCGAATACATAGCATTCTATGATTATTTATTTATTTCAGGTACTTGTATAAACGCCATCAATTTACGCAGAGCTTTATTATATATATATATTACATTCACATCAGTCCCTGCCCTCAAGCAGCTTACAATCTAAGATCCTTAACTCACATTCATACATACACATACTAGGGCCTATTTAGACAGGAGCCAATTAACCTACCAGCATGTCTTTGGAGTGTGGGAGGAAAC
>BLSH010137593.1:234513-255503 GCA_018402905.1 Glandirana rugosa
AATTGTAATGTCAGGAAAAAAAAAAAAAAAAAAAAAAAATTATGGGGTTAAAAAAAAAAAAAAAAAAAAAAAAGGACTGTAATGTTAATAATAATGAATTGAATATACCCTTATGATGACAGAAATCAGTGTAAAAAAAACAAAACAAAAAAAAAAAAAACACTACAAAAACTTAATGTGAACAAATCCCCAGGACCAGACGGCTTAAACCTGAGAGTCCTCAAAGAACTTAGGCATGTAATAGCCAGATCATCATTCATAATTTTTAAGGAAAGCTAATTGACTGGAATGGTGCCAGCTGATTGGTGAAAAGCAGACATGATACCAATATTAAAAAAGCCTTGATATATACCTGGGAACTACAGACCTGTCAGCCTAACATCAATAGTATGTAAACTATTGGAAGGAATGATAAGGGACTATATCCAAAAATTTGAAAATTGTATAACTAGCAGTAACCAACATGGATTTATGAAAATCTGTTCTTGCCAGACTAACCTTTTGCCATTCTATGGCGAAGTGTAATTTGGATACAGGAAGGCCTGTAGACTTAGTGGATTTCGCTAAGGTATTTGATACAATACTCGGTAAACACTTAATTTACACATTAAGAACTTGACATTGATGATATGGTATCTACCTGTATAGAAAACTGGTTGCAAGAGCATGTGCCGGGAGTGGTGATTAATGGCATATTTTCAGAATGGCCTAGAGTTGTCAATCAAAGTCAGTCTGCCAGCCAATCAGGGGAGAGAGGGAGCGGGGCCAGGTAGGGGCTCAGTGTCTGAGTGGATACACGGAGCTCTGACTCGGCTCGGGTGCCCCCTGTAGCAAGCTGTTGGCTGTGGGGGCACTCACCCGAGCAGAGGAGGATCCGGGCTGCTCTGTGCAAATCCAACTACACAGAGGAGGTAAGTATAACATGTTAAAGCGGTAGTAAACCCTAAAATCAATTTTTACATACAGGTAAGCCTATAATAAGGCTTACCTGTAGGTAAAAAGAATATCTCCTAAACCTGCATGGTTCAGGAGATATTCGCCCTGCATGCAGCCGCTGACATTAGCGGCGCATGCGCTCTGACGATCCGGCCGAGTCGGCCGGCAACTCAGAGCTGGCTGCCGGTGCGAAGAGCTCCCGCGCGCATGCGCGGGAGTGACGTCACGCGGCTCCGGCCACTCACAGCGCCGGAGCCGCGTACCCGGAAGACAGAAGAGGACAAAGATGTCAGCGTCCTTAGCGCTGACCGACTCGGGCATCGGGGGCCTCGTTCTAAGGTAAGTATTTCATAATATGTTAGTATGCGATGCATACTAACATATTATGCGATTTTCTTGCAGGATTTTTTTTTATTTTTATTTCTGTCAGCGGGTTTACTACCGCTTTAAATAAATAAAAAATAAAAAAAAGAAGCCTTTACAATCACTAACTAAAACAGCATTATTTTGAAATGGTACTCTAATAAACACAGTCTTTGATTTCAGAAACATGTTTACAGTTTGAATCCAACTGGAATTCGATGTAAAATTTGTTTTGAATCTTAATTCAAATATCGAAAATTCGGATGAATTTAGTTTGGTTATTCGGAGCATTCAGTAAACTTTGTTTATACTGTAATTCGGGTATTCAGATATATCAGAATCTCTGAATTATGAAAAATTTGTCTGCATATTTATTTGGAATGAAAGGAACCGCACATAATTATTTGTATATCACTTATGGTAATTAACCACCCAGGCCAATGCTGACACTTCTATCCTACATTTGACCATATAAAAACATGCAACTGGTTTCAGGGACAACAATACTACCCCTTCATCAGGGTTACAAGCCAGACATAAAATGTAATAAAAAAAATCATAAGTACATGTGAAGCATTTTATAACCAACTGTAAAAAACAGTGGAGGATTACCTCATAAAAATAAGAAGTACGTAAGACTAAACGAAGAGGCATAAAATATACAATAAAACCACTTTTTCTCAATACTCTCAGGAATAAAATAGTGTCTATATATCATGATCTTCCAAGAATATGACAGACACTATTTTATTCATGGGGGTACATTGTAATTTACCCTCATGGGGACTACCATTTTTTTGCAGTTGAATATAAAATGGGGCACTTTTATAGCATGGCTTTTTCTCGTGGCGTATTTAGGGTATGGCACATATGGCAAGTGCAAAAAAGCCAGCCCCCGCACGAAAAAAAAAAAAAACCCCACCCGCAGGCAGGACTGATCCTGGGCCAGTGCAAAAAGTAAGAAATTTGGGGTTTTTTGCAAAATTGTCGCTCTTCTTTTGTTTATAGCGGCGATCAGAAATGACGCAGCGGTGATCAAATACCACCAAAAGAAAGCTCTGTTTGTGGGAAAAAAAAGGACGCAAATTTAGTTTGGGTACAACGTTGCATGACCGCGCAATTTTCAGTTAAAGCAACGCAGTGCCAAATCGCAAAAAGGGCTCCGGTCCTAAAGCTGGAAATCCTTCCGGGGCTGAAGTGGTTAACCACCCAGGCCAATTCTGACACTTCTCTCCTACATGTAAAAATCATCATTTTTTTTGCTAGAAAATTACTCAGAACCCCCAAACATTATATTATATATTATTTTAACAGACACCCTAGGGAATAAAATGGCAGTGGTTGCGACTTTAGATGTTACACAGTATTTGCGCAGCAATTTTTCAAATGCTCTTTTTTTTTTTTTTTTTTTTTTAAAGAAACGGTTTAATGAATAAAAAAAAAACAAAAACAAACAGTAAAGTTAGCCTGATTTTTATATATAATGTGAATGATGATGTTACAGAGAGTAAATAGATACCAAACATGTCACACTTTAAAATTGTGCACACTTGTGGAATGCCGCCAAACTTCAGTACTTAAGAATCTCCATAGACCACGCTTTAAATTTTTTTTAGAGGTTAGAGTTACAGAGGAGGTCTAGTGCTAGAATTATTGCTCTCGCTCTAATGTTCGCGGCGTATGTAACCTGTGTGTATCTGGCTCTGATACTAGCCAGTGCCTCGCCAGCCACAGACCACTAAGCACTGGCGTAGTGGTTAGCACTCCTGTCTTGCACTGCTAGGGTTGTCAGTTCAGAACCCAACCACCACACTACCTGCATGGAGTTTGCATGATCTTCCTGTGCTTTTGTGGGATTTCCTCTCACTCTCCAAAGACAAGCTGGTTGGTTAATTGGCTCCTGTTTAAATTAGCCCTAGTATGCATGTGAGATATGGACCTTAGAATGTAAGCTCCTTGGGGGCAGGAACTGAAGTGAATGTAAAATATGTAATAGTTAGGGCTGGTTCACACCAGGGCGATCCGATTTTGGCGGACTTTGCTACGTGACTTACAACACGACTTCATGCCAGGCAACTTTGCCTGTGGCCAATCAGAGAAGGGAGAGAGGGGGTTTGCCTGGGTAATTTTTTTTTTTTTTTCACTGTAAAGTAGCTTCTATATTGATGGGTGATCCAACTTGGAGACGACTTCTATTGAATTCTATGGGCACAAGTCGCCTAGAAGTCGTGCAGGAACCTTTTCTGAAGTTGGAGCGACTTCAGTAGTGTACATTAAGACGGCTCCCATTCACTTCAATGGGATTTCAGATGTCAAGCGACTTGGGGAGACTCAAGTCGGAGCACAAGTCGCCCCTGTGTGAATGGGCACTTAGCGTATGGATGATTACATATGTGCATTATCTATGGGTGCACTGGATAGATTCTCTACTGGGAAAAAGGGGGAAGGGCTGCTGCTTGCTGAACAGTATCACACATAGGCTTTGGGCCATTTGTTGAACATCATGATACTTGCAGAACCAACTTACACTCAGCTATGGATATCATTTACTGCATAACTAAATCCTTTCAATCAACATTATTATTAATCCTTCTGCTGCTAGCATTAATAAATGAATACATGGGTGCCCACTGAACTTTTTTTTTTTGGGGGGGGCATTTTAAGGTCACCCATGCTCTGCCCCTTTTCCACAATGTCACTATCACGGTCAGAGACTGCAGACGTAGTCCAGGTGATGGTCAGAGACTGCAGACGTAGTCCAGGTGATGGTCAGAGACTGCAGACGTAGTCCAGGTGATGGTCAGAGACTGCGGACAAGGTACAGGAGATGGTCAGAGACTGCGGACAAGGTACAGGAGATGGTCAGAGACCGCATACATGGCACAAGAGACTGTCAAAGACTGCGGACTCCGTCTCCTGAGCCGCTCGCTCACACTATGTAGACTGGGTGATGACATCCTGCCCATCTCTTGAGGCCTTCGCTGTCCCGCTTCTCGCGCCAGCTGTCACTGGCCCGGCTAAACTGTGTACAGATGCGAGCAGGGCCAGCCACCGCCGCTAGGATAAGGACTTAGTGGGGAACCCCCCCCCCCGATTCCGGGGGTGGGGGGGTATGTGTGCTGTGCTATCCCCGGGCTTCATCCACACCAAGTCCCGAGACCAGTAATCCCCATCCAGACACCCAGACCATGGGGAATCATCCCCATCCAGACACCCAGACCAGGGGGAGTCATCCCCATCCAGACACCCAGACCAGGGGGAGTCATCCCCATCCAGACACCCAGACCAGGGGGAGTCATCCCCATCCAGACACCCAGACCAGGGGGAGTCATCCCCTTCCAGACACCCAGACCAGGGGGAGTCATCCCCTTCCAGACACCCAGACCAGGGGGAGTCATCCCCTTCCAGACACCCAGACCAGGGGAGTCATCTCCATCCTGACACCCAGACCAGGGGAGTCATCTCCATCCTGACACCCAGACCAGGGGAGTCATCTCCATCCTGACACCCAGACCAGGGGAGTCATCCCCATCCTGACACCCAGACCAGGGTCCAGAGGAGTAATCTCCATCCCTGTCCATTTCGGTTTCTGGCATCCTGCATTTTCAGTTTCGGCACCAGAATTTTTATTTTGGTGCACCACTAATCCCAGGGGCATTTTTTTTTCATCTGGAGGAGGTGCTTTCTTGGCTAACCACGCCCTCCAGCCTGCATGCCTGAGATAAGAGCAGATGGATTCCAGAAAATGGCACATGAATCATCTGCCCTTACTCAAGATGGCCATGGCTAAAAAATGTTAAGGGGGTGGTTTTTCAAAGTGGTTTCTCAACAAAATAAAGAATGGATGGATGGGCAAGTTTGCTGTAAATATTAAAAATTAATGAAAGAGCGGTTTCAGTTTGTGGTGCTTGGATACAGTTACGTTTCGCTTTAAATGTATATACTGTATGAATTTGTCCAAGCCACAGAGCACTGTGGAGTCTGAATGTTTAGACCAGGGGTAGGCAAACTTAAAGAGGTAGAGATCTACCTGAACAACATGGGAGAAGTCAAAGATCTCCGGGCACAGTGTGGCCTCCTCACACCTGATTTGTCATATTACCGTGTCGCAATTGCGTACATTGCACCATGGGTTTAAAACGTGTGGTGAGGAGGCAACATATTGTCTCCTCACCAAACACCATCAGATTGCTTTTCACTCTTCTTTCCTGATGCTGCTGGCACCACTCTGGAGACCACTAACCGGGATAATAGGTGGAGTGCAGTTGGGATCACTCAGAGAAGGCATTGGCTCTTCTTCCCTACTACAGCTCCAACTTTACAAGTAGTCTCTCTGCATTGCACTCTGTTTGATGCTGTGGGATGGCGGGTCAGCAAGCCAAGACCGCAATCTACCAGTCACCGGTCTGCGATCTACAGGTTGCTGACCCCTGGTTTAGGCTGGATTCACACCTATGCATTTTTAGTGCATTTTGCAGATTTGCACTGCAGAATGTGTTCCATAGGAAATCATGTTAAATGGACTGCAGTGCAAATCTGCAAAAAGCACAAAAAATGCATAGATGTGAATCCAGCCTAAGACTCATCTGTCGTCAATAAACAATAATCTGCTTGTCTTGAGATCCAATGTATGGAAAGATACAGACATTCCATTTCTAGGTTAGTGCTATCCTCAGGGATCTGAGGGGTTGGCATGACAAAGATAGTGTATTGCATTATGAATTGGATTATTGTATGTGGATTTATAATAATTGTTGTATAAATGTCATTGTACTGAATATTGCTAATTACCTGGCCACCTTTTAGCTTCTTTATATGCAAACTAATGTTTATTAAAGTGGTATTAAACCCAAACCAAAAAGATTATATTGCAGTCATTAGATTTGGTGGCTGCATAAGAGTTATTTTCTTTGGCTTTTTTTCCTCGCTTTTCACCTGGCTAGTAACACCCCTCCTGCATTAGTGAGACACAACTCTGGATGAATGAGCACGGGAGGCACAGCAGGCGGCAGCATTGTCAGCCTGGGAGAGAGGGTAGTGTTAAATGTATTACCAGATTTAAATACAGTAACAAATTGATGCCAAAATCCAGCTAACACTTTTATTCCGTTACAGCAAACAGTTTTTTTTCCCTTTTGGGGTAAAGGTTTTGCATAAAATCGCCCTGGTGAAGTCACCCGGAAGCGGGAGCAGATACCTATCAAACCAGGTACCCGTTTCCCCCTCCCTCCCGAGGCTGCGGAGGGGAGGAGGAGGCAAATAAGCGGAGGTTCCCCTTTTGGGTGGAGCTCCGCTTTAAGTAGTTCAAGTGTTTTGTCTCACCCATGTAAACTGATACATTCTGTTGTAGAGGAAAAAGTAACAGACTTTGCTTGCTGGATCGTCAGATGAAAATAGAAGAAAGAAAGCCTAAAAAAGGAAACTAATGCAGCCATTACATCTAAGAATTGATAAGTTGCAATATAATAAATGTTTGTGCTTGGGTTTAATACAGCTTTAAGAAAAGTGTGATGTAAATGTTTTTAAATGTCCAGCTTTTGAAGGGGAAATTTAAATTGCTTTTTAATTACTATTGACAGAATGAAGTGATATATGGAAGTCCAGCATGATTCGATTGATTGTCTGGTAGTGACATTAGTGCAGTTGAACGTTTGTAGTCATACTTGGAGGCTCCTATGTGCCTTTGTTAGTAATGTCGGTATTCCCTCAATTCCTATGCTTGTGACAGATGGCTATTGGGACGGGAAGGGAGAGGAAAACTACTAAGGCTGGATTCACACCGATGCATTTTGTAGATTTACACTGCAGGACGTGTTCCATAGGAAACCATGGTAAATGGACTGTAGTGCAAATCTACAAAATGCATAGGTGTGAATCCAGCCTAAAGAGACCCTGTCAGCAACTTAAAATTGCAGTTAAAGTGTTACTAAACCCACAACAGATCTGTGATGGAGTTTGTGATAGAACATAATGGTATGACATATAATTTTGCATGTAGACAAGGTGCTGTTGCAATTAAACCTGACTTCCTGATAAAATGTAACTTTTTAGTTTTAATTATCATGATATAAAATAAATGGATGCGGGGGCCTTTTGGTGGGCATTATTTTATTTTTTTATATTTTTTTTTGGGGGGGGGGGGGGGGGCTGCATTTCATTCTTGGACCCAGGAAGCACAATGTCTGAAGACTGCTATATACTGCTGATGAGAAAAGGGATTTAGCAGTTTAGATTTACTAAAATAATTGCATTTCCATATTCTGTGTATTATGGGAGACCAGATATAGTGAATGCAGGGTCCTGAGTTTAGTAACATTTTAAAAGCACAGAAAAATCAAATATTCTACATGCTTACTTAAAGGGTATTTCTTTTCCATAAGGGTCCATTTACATCTTTGCCTTGCATTGAAAATTTTGGGGCATATCAATTACTTTTTTGGATATTTTGATGCACTGGCAACCCATTGATTTTAATGGGCTGCCTTAATTCAATGCATGCCAGACACATTCAAATTGGCCCTTAACAATGTTTCATTTAAATTTCAATGTACCTTTGAACTTGCTGGGAATTCAACCACTTCAGGACAATTCAGCTCCTAGCACAGCCACAGTTCCCACTCTTCCCTGCCATGTTATAACCCTCGCCTCTACTGGGAGTGTCTTAATCACCCTTTCCTCACCTGCCTACATAACCTTTCATATAGCTACCAGGGGAGGAGGGAAGATAAATGTCATGCATAAAATATGTTAAATGCACATATAATATTATGGGGGAAATGGTGTTAAATAAATGGCCTGGAGACAGGTTCTCTTTAACGGATTTCTGAATGTATGATTTTTTAATTTTTTCAGATAAATAAAGATGCAACAAGACATAAATTATAATTAGTTACTGTAAAGATAAAAGTAAAAAGGTTAGAAATAAAAGTAATAATGATGCATTTCATTATTAAAGTGGTAGTAAAGTCCCCCTGGACACTTCTACCTACAGTTAAACTTATAATAAAGCTTACCTGTAGGTACAAGGAATATCTCCTAAATGTGCACCGTGTAGGAGATATTCAGTGTCCCTGCAGCTGGTGACATCACAACGCATGTGCTCTGAAGGAATGGGCATCCGTGCTGTTCCTTCAGAGCCCCGTGCTAGAAACAGTGACCGGACGACATTGCTGGAGTCGGTCTGACGAAATCTGACCGAAAAAGGTCTGCCGATTGGCTCCTGATTAGCGCTCTCAGCCAATGGCTGACCAGGGTGTTCTGGTGGGGGGGCGGGCATTCCCCTATCAGAACACAATACCAGAGCAGGGGAGATCGATGTGCTAACGTTGGATAGTAAGGCTCCTTTCACACCAGGGCCGCCTGAGCGTTAGCGGTTAGCTAATTTGCGGCGCTTTACCGCTCGTTATAGCAGTGGCGGCGATGCGCTTTTAACCCCCCCCAGGGGTTAAACAAGGGTTAAAAGTGCCAGTTTGTTTTCAATGGGCAGGGGCGGTCTAGGAGTTGTGACTACACCGCTCCCGCGCGCCCCCCCAGTGTGAAAGCACACTGGGGTGTATTGGGGGGAGTTTTTCAGACGCTTTTTAGTCGCTATTTTTAGCACAAAAGCAACTGAAAAACACCTTGGTGTGAAAGGGGTCTTAGTACATTGGCTCCTCCTGAACAGTTCGTTTTTTGTGTTCAGCCCTGCTGGGTTGAACAAATAAAAAACTGCTAGTGTGTACTAGGCTTGGCGTGCTTGTCAACTCATGGACGTCTCAGGCTTTGTTTGCAGGTAAGTGACACATAATGGGCTACTATGCGATGCACAGTAGCCCATTATGTTTCTACTTTGCAGGGGAATGTAGAGGAAGTAAACCTCATCAAGGTTTATTTCCTCTTTAAAAGTGTCTATGTACTCTTTGTTCTAGCCCAGCTCCTCCGCCCTTCTTCTCATCTCCTGAGATCACTTTTCATGCAGCTGCCAGGGAAGGAGTAAAGCGGTCATTTGAGTGACAATGCTGAATCTGCTGACATCACATCCATGATGGTGGCACCCAGCAGCAGTCTTGGGACTTCTGGATGTCTGCACAAGGAAGGCTTTTACAGGTTAACAACATGCATAAAATACGTTAAATGCCCCTATAATTTGTGGCAATGTTTTTGCCTGCTGACAGGGTCTCTTTAAAGGGTAAGTTCCCCTTTTCAGAAAAAAATGAAAAGGTAAAGTAACACCTTACACCCTCCCCACCCCCTGGCCTCTGCTGTACTTACCTCTGTGGAAGAGGAGCTGTCAGTGCTCTTGCAACCGGTATAGTGGATTAGGGATTTAAAACCCCCACTCTTTTCCCCATTTCTTGCTTCTGGGACAGATCAGAGCAGTTCTGATTGGTCAGTGCACGTGAATGATTTGCTCAATTCAAATCACACTGATTCACCCGGAAACACTAAAGAAAAAAAGGGGGAAGAGGAGCGGGGATTTCAAATTCCTAGACTTTTACACCGGCTGCATGGGTACTGACAGCTCATCACCCATGGAGGTAGGTACAACAGCGACCAGGGGGTGTGGAAGGTACAAGGTGTAATTTACCTATTCTTTTTTTTTTCTGAAAAGACCAACTTACACTTTAAGACTGGGTATTCCGATATTTGCATAAACTCAGTCTTGACAGGTTCAGGTTAAGTATGTGACGAGCCAGCAGGAGACTGTAGTGTAATAATTAAACCGTTTGCCATATTCAGCCCTTAGTTCCCTAGCAGCCGGGAGTTTTGTCAGAATCCAAGGCTTTCTGCTTTCATTATATGCCAAAAACCAGCACATAACTTTGGAAATTATGAAAACAATAGTGACTAATAGCAGTTATTCATTTAGGTTTAATTAGAATAGGTAAAGCAGGGCCCGGCACCTGAAAGCTGCACCTACTGATTTATAGTTGAAAGTCTTGGCTCAGCTTGAGCGGCGACAAGAACAAATTGTGCCATTTCTTGCCTACAAAAGCTGCTCAGGCTGATCCAACACCAGTCAATAAATCAACATGTTTCAAAGAGTTCCTGCTACCCATTCTTCTTTTATTTATAAAGTACTGGTAGTAAGCACTGAAAATCACAATGCATCAGCTTCCAAATTCAATATATTAGTTTGAGGCCGGGCTGGTCTCTTCTGCGAGGCCCTTTGTTTATGGCAGTGAGGCCTGAAAGGCTTTACATCATAAAACATATTATTTTATTTTTCATTTTTAACTCAGTCTGTTGCTTTGTGACATACTTCTGTTAAAAATAATGTAAAATGTGTACACAATGTGTATTACAGGTTGAAGTAGCAGACATCTCAAACTGCAAAAACTCATTCCGCGTCTACAAGCCCCCACCCCCCCCCCCCAATTAAATGCAGCCTGATCAGTGCCCATGAAGTGCAGCCTTACCGGTGCCCATGATGTGCAGCCTTACCAGTGCCCATGATGTGCAGCCATACCAGTGCCCATGAAGTGCAGCCTTACCGGTGCCCATGATGTGCAGCCTTACCAGTGCCCATGATGTGCAGCCTTACCAGTGCCCACGAAGTGCAGCCTAACCAGTGCCTACGAAGTGCAGCCTTTCCTGTGCCCATGAAATGCAGCCTAACCAGTTCCCATGAAGTGCAGCCTTACCTGTACCCATTAAGTGCACCCTTACCTGTGCCAATAAAATGCAGCCTTACCAGTGCCCATGAAGTGCAGCCTAACCAGTGCCCATGAAATGCAGCCTAACCAGTGCCCATGAAGTGCAGCCTAACCAGTGCCCATGAAGTGCAGATTTACCTGCGCCCATGAAGTGCAGCCTTACCTGCGCCCATGAAGTGCAGCCTTACCTGCGCCCATGAAGTGCAGCCTTACCTGAAGTGCAGCCTTACCTGTGCCCATAAAGTGCAGCCTTACCAGTGCCCATGAAGTGCAGCCTTACCAGTGCCCATGAAGTGCAGCCTAACCAGTGCCCATGAAGTGCAGATTTACCTGCGCCCATGAAGTGCAGCCTTACCTGCGCCCATGAAGTGCAGCCTTACCTGCGCCCATGAAGTGCAGCCTTACCTGAAGTGCAGCCTTACTTGTGCCCATGAAATGCAGCCTTACCAGTGCCCATGAAATGCAGCCTGATGCCAGAGCTCTACCTCTGTCATGGATTCAAATATCCCCGCGGCAACTGTAACAAAGTCCCGCCTCCTATGATACACGCCACACTGATTCAATGTATCATTGGATCATTAATGTAAAAAATGGCGCGCTATTCCTGTGTAAACAATGTGACTTAATAAATGAATACTAGTAGAAAAAAACTAGGCTGAGGCTGTGTGTGAGCCTACAATGTAACAATGTGACTTGGTAAGAGAATGCTGGGAAAAGCCTGTGAGGCTGTGTATATGTATGCAATATACCAAATAAAGTGACTAGTGTGTAAATGGAGAATCTCAGCAACGCTACCCCACTGGTTGAATAAGTGACATTGTTGCCAGATTTTATTGCATAGATGAGGTGAAAAGATGGTAGTTCCGCACAGATGGTAAGTGTGCCTATGGTGGGTGGGTAGATGGAACTGCAGCCCCTACTGTTACCTCCCCAAAAGGGGGGGGGGGGTGTAAAATAATATGCTAGACATAGATGTAGTAGGTGTGGCGCTGTTCAGAAACTTGGGATGATGTGTGACTACCACATGTGTTGAAGTGCTGGTGCTAGGGGGTACTTAATTTGTCCCTGCTATCTAAGGTCCATGACTCTAAAACACATATAAACCTCAAATGGGTGATTTAACTCAAAAGCAAATATGGAAACCAATGTTAAAAAACCCATGTTAAAATATTTTTTTTTTAAAGAATTTTTTCCATATAAAGAGTGAACTACATAAGTCGCTATTCAGTGCGTTTTTTTTTTGCAAATGTAGACTTCTGGCCCTGTTCAGAGACTTAGGATGGTATGTGACTACCACATTCTGAAATACACGACTCCAAAACAACACATATAAAACTCAGATAGGCGCTTCAGATCAAAAGCAAATATGAAACTCAATATAAGAACCGATGTTAAAAAAAATTTTGATGTTAAAAATGTTTCTCCATATGAAGAGTGAACCACATAAGTCACTCTTTAGTGCTGTTTTTTTGTGAGTCTTTCTAGATTTCTGAAATTTTCTTGGTTCATATATATGACTTAGATATCAAGTCTCTTGAGACAGTTTATCAATAGTCTTTATACAAAAGTGTGAGGATGAAGAAAGATATATAAATAGGTGACTTGTTGTCCAGGAAGAGATTGGTGACTGTGATTTTCCCAGTGTGTGGCTGCACTACACAGAAGAAGTGATTGATGTTTCTGGTGTTGTGGTGCTCCTTAGCGTGCCCTTAAGGTGAGCACTGACCAGAATGAGTCACCCCCTGCAGGGTACAAAGCATCCACAGTATTCGCCACTGTGCAGAGGGTCTCCAGTTGGGCCTCTGTGGCTTCTCCTTCCTTCTCCTTGTATAACCACTTCACCCCCGGAAGGATTTCCCAGGTTAGGACCAGAGCACTTTTTGCAATTCGGCGCTGCGTCACTTTAACTGACAATTGCACGGTCGTGCGACGTTGTACCCAAACAAAATTTGCGTCCTTTTTTCCCACAAATAGAGCTTTCTTTTGGTGGTATTTGATCCCCTCTGCATCATTTCTGATCACCGCTATAAACAAAAGAACAGCAACCATTTTGCAAAAAAAAACAGTTTTTCTTACTTTTTGCTAAAATACAAATCCAAAAAAAAAATATATAAAAAACATTTTTTTTCATTTGGTTTTGGCCGATTTATATTCTTCCTCATATTTTTGGTAAAAAAAAAATCTCAATCGGCGTTTATTGATTGGTTTGCGCAAAAGTGGCCACGTTTACGGATGATGAGAATTTCTGGGGTTTTTTTTTTTTTTTTACCAGTAATGGCGGCGATCTGCGATTTTTAGCGGTACTGCGATATTGGGGCGGACATTTTTGGGACCAAAGACATTTATACAGCGATCAGAAATTGAAATGTCCACTGATTACTGTATAAATGTCATCGGCATTGAAGGGCCGTTGTTGGTGTCAGTGTGAAGAATAGTGTCCCATTGTTGGTGTCAGTGTGAAGAATAGTGCCCCGTTGTTGGTGTTAGTGGGAGGACTAGTGCCCCATCTTTGGTGTCAGATCAAGAATGTATGCTCCATCATTGGTGTCAGTGGGAAGAATAATACCCCATTGTTGATGTCAGAGGGAGCAAGAGTGTCCCAAGGGGCAGAAAGATGCAAGCAAAGGGCCACATCTGGCCCATGGGCCACAGTTTGGAGACCACTTATTTAGAGACACTGTGCAGGTTTTAATGCGTTTTTTTGTCTATTGGGGAGATCCATACAGAAACCATGTGCGAGATTATTTCCCTTTGTGGTAATAAGCGATTATATCCAAGAAAAATAACTTTATTTGACCTTTCATGTGTTTGCTACACTTTTTGGAACATTGCAAGGATTTTGAAACCTTTTCTGTTTGATTATGCATTATTTATGCACTAGTCACTTTGATACGGTATCTCACATAAGTCAGTACACCCCTCACATTTTTGTAAATATTTTATTCTATCTTTTCATGTGACAACACTGAAGAAATGACACTTTGCTGCAATGTAAAGTAGTGAGTGTACAGCTTGTATAACAGTGTAAATTTGCTGCCCCCTCAAAATAACTCACAGCCATTAATGTCTATCTCCTTAGACTACAAAAAAACATTAGAGTCTTACCATCGTAGGGGAAGAAAGATTTTTTGCTACCAAAAAATTATAATGGTATATCATTTAAAGCTACACAGCTGAAAACAAATTCCAACCTTGTAGCAGGGCTGCACAGCAAAGGTCAACTCCACATTGCTAGATGGGACCCAGCAGCCTCTTCTCCCCTGCACTCCAGTGGTCAAATACATCTGACATCATCAAGACGCATGCAGGAGCATAGAGGAGCCCCATTCACCAGGGGGAGTAGAGGGTCTGGTGAGTAATAGAACTTTCCTGTCCTCTAGACAGAAATAGCAGTTAAACCTTGCAGTGTAGGTGCAGCCCTATGCAAGTAAGCAGTTTTACTTTCCCCAGAGATGGGCTTACATATTGCCAGTGAAGTGAATAACTTCAGGTAGTACACAGAGAATGGGACTAAAAATAATTAATGAAAAAAATGGTGCGCTATTCCTGTGTAAACAATGTGACTTATTAAATGAATACTAGAAAAACCGGTGAGGCTGTGTGTGAGCATACAATGTAACAATGTGACTTGGCTAGTGAATGCTGGAAAAAAGCCCGTGAGGCTGTGTATAAGTATGCAATATTCAGTATCTCACAAAAGTGAGTACACCCCTCACATTTTTTAAAATATTTTATTCTATCTTTTCATGTGACAACACTGAGGAAATTACACTTTGCTACAATGTAAAGTAGTGAGTGTACAGCTTGTATAACAGTGTAAATTTGCTGTCCCCTCAAAATAACTCAACACACAGCCATTAATGTCTAAACCGCTGGCAACAAAAGTGAGTACACCCCTAAGTGAAAATGTCCAATTGAGCCCAAAGTGTCAATATTTTATGTGGCCACCATTATTTTCCAGCACTGCCTTAACCCTCTTGGGCATGGAGTTCACCAGAGCTTCACAGGTTGCCACTGGAGTTCTCTTCCCCTCCTCCATGATGACATCACAGAGCTGGTGGTTGTTAGAGACCTTATGCTCCTCCACCTTCCATTTGAGGATGCCCCACAGATGCTCAATAGGGTTTAGGTCTGGAAACATGCTTGGCCAGTCCATTACCCAGTGGCGGCTGGTGAAATTTTAGGATGGGGGGGCGCCAGATTGCACCCATTGTGTCAGGAGTATACAGCCCAGCATCACCAGATAGGGTATACAGCATCACAGAGAGGATATACAGCATCACCAAATAGGGGTATACAGAGCCACCAGATAGGGGTATACTGCACTACACCCCCCCACCCCCTGCCGTGGGCCTCGCGGGTGGCACTGACAGAACGCACCCCCATACCAGAGGTCCAGCGCTTACTGTGTGTGTGGACTGGAGTGGAGAGGATCCTCCTGTCTCCTCCATAGCAGCATCGGTGGCGGTGTGTGGAGAGAGTGGACGGAGATGTCTGCTCCTCATGTTTCCCCTTCCTTGCCAAAGCACCTAGGCATCCAATAGGATTGCCTGGCGCTTTGGCCAATCGCAAAACAGGTTTCACCGACCTGCCTACTGATTGGTGGGGAGGCACTGCAGTGTGAAAATAGCGAAAATTTATTCGCTATGGTCACACAATTGGGTGGGATCGGGGCGCACTCTCTGTGCCCCTAGCCCACCATTTTTTGAAGCCTATTAGAGCCTCGGGCTCTAATCAGGTGCTTAAAAAAAAACACTCCCTCCCGCCCCCGCCATAGGAATCCATGTGTCTGGTATCCTGAATGGGGCTGGGCGCATGAATAGGAGGGCAGCAGCAGGGATGGGGGGGCTGCGCCCGTGCGCCCTTAATGCACGTGCCACCACTGCCATTACCTTTACTCTCAACTTCTTTAGCAAGGCAGTGGTCATCTTGGAGGGGTGTTTGGGGTTGTTATGTTGGAATTGTGCCCTGCGGCCCAGTATCCGAAGGGAGGGGATCATGCTCTGCTTCAGTATGTCACAGTACATGTTGGCATTCATGGTTCCCTCAATGAACTGTAGCTCCCCAGTGCCGGCAGCACTTGAGCAGCCCCAGACCATGACACTCCCACCACCATGCTTGACTGTAGGCAAGACACACTTGTCTTTGTACTCCTGGTTGTCGCCACACACACTTGACACCATCTGAACCAAATAAGTTTATCTTGGTCTCATCAGACCACAGGACATGGTTCCAGTAATCCATGTCCTTAGTCTGCTTGTCTTCAGCAAACTGTTTGCGGGCTTTCTTGTGCATCATCTTTAGAAGATGCTTCCTTCTGGGATGACAGCCATGCAGACCAACTTGATGTAGTGTGCGGTGTATGGTCTGAGCACTGACAGACTGAACCCCCTCCCCCACCCCTTAAACCTCTGCAATAATGCTGGCAGCACTCATATACGCATGGGCGTCCCCAGGTAGGGGCAAGGGGGGGCAATTGCCCCCCCTCTGGAATCAGGGATCAGATCAGGGGTTCCCCACTAGGTCCTTATCCTCTTGAGCCATGTATGCAGTTTCTGACAGTCTCTTGGGCCATGTATGCAGTCTCTGACCGTTTCCTGTACCATGTCCACAGTCTCTGACTGTCTCCTGTACTATGTATGCAGTCTTTGACCATCTCCTGTACTATGTCCGCAGTCTCTAACCATATCCTGTACTATGTCCGCAGTCTCTGGCCGTCTCCTGTACCATGTCTGCAGTCCCTGACTGTCTCCTGTACCATGTCTGCAGTTTCTGACCGTCTCCTGTATCATGTCCGCAGTCTCTGACTGTCTCCTGTATCAAGTCTGCAGTCTCTGACCATCTCCTGTATCATGTCTGCAGTCTCTGACCATCTCCTGTATCACGTCTGCAGTCTCTGACCATCTCCTGGATCATGTCTGCAGTCTCTGACCATCTCCTGGATCATGTCTGCAGTCTCTGACCATCTCCTGTACCATGTCTGCAGTCTCTGACCATCTCCTGGATCATGTCTGCAGTCTCTGACCATCTCCTGTACTACGTCTGCAGTCTCTGACCGTGATAATGTAATTATGGCATTGTCAAAAAGGGGCAGAGCATGGATGACCTTGAAATTATGCCCCCCCCTGGAAAAAGTTCTGCGGACGCCCATACTCATACGTCTATTTCCCAAAGACAACCTCTGGATATGATGCTGAGCACTGCACTCAACTTCTTTGGTTGACCATGGCAAGGCCTGTTCTGAGTGGAACCTGTCCTGTTAAACCGCTGTATGGTCTTGGCCACCGTGCTGCAGCTCAGTTTCAGGGTCTTGGCAATCGTCTTATAGCCTAAGCCATCTTTATGTAGAGAAATGATTCTTTTTTTCAGTTCCTCAGAGTTTTTTGCCATGTTGAGCTTTCAGCGACCAGTATGAGAGAGTGAGAGTGATAACACTAAATTTAACACACCTGCTCCCCATTCACACCTGAAACCTTGTAACAGGTTAGGAGCCACATAACACTGGGGAGGGAAAATGGCTAATTGGGCCCAATTTGGACATTTTTACTTAGGGGTGTACTCACTTCTGTTGCCAGCGGTTTAGACATTAATGGCTGTGTGTTGAGTTATTTTGAGGGGACAGCAAATTTACACTGTTATACAAGCTGTACACTCACTACTTTACATTGTAGCAAAGTGTCATTTCTTCAGTGTTGTCACATGAAAAGATAGAATAAAATATTTACAAAAATGTGAGGGGTGTACTCACTTTTGTGAGATACTGTATATTGCATACTTATACACAGCCTCACGGGCTTTTTTCCAGCATTCACTAGCCAAGTCACATTGTTACATTGTATGCTCACACATAGCCTTACCGGTTTTTCTAGTATTCATTTAATAAGTCACATTGTTTACACAGGAATAGCGCACCATTTTTTTCATTAATTATTTTTAGTCCCATTCTCTGTGTACTACCTGAAGTTATTCACTTCACTGGCAATATGTAAGCCCATCTCTGGGGAAAGTAAAACTGCTTGCTTGCAGTGGGGCTGCACCTACACTGCAAGGTTTAACTGCTATTTCTGTCTAGAGGACAGGAAAGTTCTATTACTCACCAGACCCTCTACTCCCCCTGATGAATGGGGCTCCTCTATGCTCCTGCATGCGTCTTGATGATGTCAGATGTATTTGACCACTGGAGTGCAGGGGAGAAGAGGCTGCTGGGTCCCATCTAGCAATGTGGAGTTGACCTTTGCTGTGCAGCCCTGCTACAAGGTTGGAATTTGTTTTCAGCTGTGTAGCTTTGAATGATATACCATTATAATTTTTTGGTAGCAAAAAATCCTTCTTCCCCTACGATGGTAAGACTCTAATGTTTTTTTGTAGTCTAAGGAGATACAACCACTGGCCCTGCATTGTACTTGACGTTGGCAAAGGGTATGAAACCACTTGTCCGGCATTGTACATTATGACATCAGCAAGGGGGATACAACCACTGGTCCTGCACTGTACAATGACGTTGGCAAGGGGGTGGCCTTAGGATGGGTTATTGAGGGCATATGAAACCTACATTTGCAAGCAGTAAACTATCTCTGCTTTTACATTACCCCCTAGAATAACCAATCATTTTGAGGCCTACTATTTGGGGGCGGGGGTTGTTTGGCCTAAAGAACATTCTTTTTTTTTTTCTTTGCTAACTGGAGTTCAGCTTTAAATCAGAACTCCAGCCACAGAGAACACAATAAAAATGAATACCCCATTAAAACATGACATAACAAAAATAGCTTTTGTTGTGCTTTCTGCTTCAGTCCAAATATTTTCCTATTTTATTAACCACTTCCTTACTGGGCACTTAAACCCCCCTCCTGCCCGGACCAATTTTCAGTTTTCAGCGCTGTCGCTCTTTGAATGACAATTGCGCGGTCGTGCGACGTTGTACCCAAACAAAATTGGCGTCCTTTTTTTCCCACAAATAGAGCTTTCTTTTGGTGGTATTTGATCCCCTCTGCGTCATTTCTGATCGCCGCTATAAACAAAACAGCGACAATTTTGCTATAATAAATATCCAAAAATAAAAAATAAAAAAACTAATTTATTCATCAGTTTTGGCCAATATATATTCTTGTACATATTTTTGGTTAAAAAAATGGCAATCGGCGTTTATTGATTGGGTTGCGCAAAAGTTATAGCGCCCACAAACTATGAAAATTGATTTATGGCCTTTATTATTATTATTTTTTACTGGTAATGGCGGCGATCTGCGATTTTTATCAGTGCTGCGATATCGGGGCGGACATGTCGGACGTTTTTGACACTTTTTTGGGACCAATGACATTTATACAGCGATCAGAAATTTAAATGTCCACTGATTACTATATAAATGTCATTGGCAGTGAAGGGGTTAACCTGCAGGGGGCAGTGAAGGGGTTAACTATGTTCCCTGGGTGTGTTCTAACTGTGGGGGGGGGCGGGGTTGACAGGGGCATGACAGATCTAACTGATCCCAGTGACAGGGATCAGTAGATCTGGCATGCCCCCCCTCACAGAATGGGGAACCGCCGTGTTTACTTCGGTGGTTCCCCATTCCTCCTCTCTGTAAGGAGATCGCGGGTCTCCGGCGGACATCGGGTCCGCCCGACCCGCGGGCACGCTCCCGCGGGAGCGCGCCCAGCGCGAGTCAAATGGGAGGACGGCTATAGCGCGGATGCCAGGAGGTTAATACCACTAGATGTCCTCAGTCTGATATCCAACATCTTTCAACCTACTTCCTCTGAGCCCAGGTCACCCAGGACACACCTTTGCCTGATACTGGGCAGTGAAAGGAGAAGCAGCACAGAGATGAGCTTGTCTTGCGCTTCTTACCAGCACTTAAACTGATTAGTTCCTTGCGCATTTCTTCCTCTTATTCTCCAAGCCTGATGTACAGGGACTGAATGAGGCCACATTTTGGTAATTACATTGCTTGCATTCAAAAACACATTTACTGATGGTTTAATGATTACAGAGCATCATTAATGTGTATTTAAATCTGACTAGGGTTCTGCTTTAAGTTTTTAGTACAGGTCACTAGATGTGTTCAAACTCATTGACATTTGCACACATCCGAGTGTCCTTTAAGAAGAACAAATCATTTTTCTTCTAGCAGTATGTCATACATAGCATGAAAGCTACAGCAATGGTTCACTGCTAAAAGATAAAAGAAACTACTGCATGGTAAAAAAAACCCCATTCATTACACAGACTATATGGCCCAAGATGGAACAATGACCGCTGTAGGGCACCCATCCCACATACTTTTCTTCAAAATCAACCTTCATTCTATTTACCTTCTATCCCTCCTAGTGAAGCTACCTCTGCCTTGCTTCAAAAAGGAAAGCCGGCTATGCTAAACCGACCGAGATTCAATAAGTCTATAACAGGCTTTATAGGTTTGAACCATGTATGGGCAGGCTGCATGTACCAAGTTGATCAATCGATTAACTTGGATACAACCAGCCTGTCAGATTTTACATGCAATTATTGCTAGCGGCTACTATAGCCACTAGCAGTTACACAGTTACATAGTCAATGAGGTTGAAAAAAGACACAAGTCCAACCTATGTGTGAAAAGTAACCACTGTCTTCTCCCGGTGGGGATGGTTTCCCCCACCCCCTGCCGGGAGAACACAATGGCTTAGTAGAAGGGATTCCCCCATTAACACTGACTGTGTTGATGGGTGAATCAAGCGATTTTATTTCCTGCAACCCGTGATTGCAGGAAAAAAAAATGCTCTATGAATGACTACCTGCGAATGGGCCCAATTCCAAGTAAGCACCCCAGCGGGCGTTCATGGCGGTTAGCTGCGGAAGGCAGCTTCATTGAAAGAGATGGGAGGCTGCTGACTCCTGCAGCTAATCGTGGACACTTGTAGTGATCGTCCTTGCATGCAGACAGTCTGCATCCAGGGCTGATCAACCACAGATGATCACTTCATTAACAATTACATGTGAGCAGCCTTGATTAATGGCGGAAGCTGGCAGGATCCCATTGCTTTCAACGGGGCTGATTTCCACAGTTAATCGGTGGGAACCCCC
>BLSH010137593.1:264485-281077 GCA_018402905.1 Glandirana rugosa
CGGGACCTAGTATCATGTAAACATAAATAGAGGATACTAATAGATCACGTGTACACAGTTTGTGTTCGGGGCGCGACTTAGGTCGAGTGGTCCTCCCCCTGGGGCGGATGTAGGAAGCAGAAAATGCATGGTCTGGAGGAGGACCAGAGTAAGGCCGGAATCAGCTGTCAGAATATGCTGAATGCTAAGAGGCTGGGAGGTGCAGGATCTGTAAGAGGAGTTCTCTCCTCCTCTCTGCTGCCCACTGCTGAGACGGAGGGGAGCAGAGGCAAGCCTTTCCGTATCTTTATGGAGAAGTGCAGGATCTGGCGGAGGAGTTCTCTCCTCCTCTCTACTATTGAGACAAGGTGGTGGCAAAGACGAGGTGGGTGCTGCAGCTGCAGAAGAGGCATGAGGGCCACATGAAATGGCCTGGTGAGCTGGATTCAGCGCGGGGCTTGTGTTTGACACATGTGCACTAGATAATCATAGGAGATAAATACAAATGTACTATGATCCAGGGCGGCTGGTGCCCAATTTTCTTGAGGTGGCCCCCCCCCAGCCAGCCACTCCCCGGTGTTCGCCCAATCGATCTCCCCCCTCCCGTACCTCGATCGCTCGTCCATCTCCCACTAGACCCCCCACCAGCCCCGCACTTACCGCATCCAGGTCGTGGCTTCCCCCCCTGCGTCTCCTCCCGAGTCCCAGCAGTCACTTCTCCTCCTGGCCAATCAGGACTTGGGACCCGTGGCCAATCGGGTCTTACAGCCCGTTTTCTGATTGGCTGGCAGGAGAAACAGGAAGACATTAGAGAATATTAATTTGCTAATGTCACACAACTGGATGGGCTCCGAATGCAGTGCCTGCGCCTCAAGCCCACCCTTTTTTGAAGACATTCATTATTGTCCCCATTCGCTCATATGCTTCGAAAAAAAAAAAAACAGTTGAAATCCATGCGTTCGGCGCCTTGCATGTATATTAGGGGTTGGGCGCATGGGTTAGGGGGGCGGCGCCCCTGCACCCTGCCTGAGTGGTTGCCAATGCTATGATCATCATCTCCATCTAATGTAGAGACCATAATGCACTATTTTCTTGATTCAACCTACTCTGTATGAAGAATAACATTCAACCTGGAGGGAAATAAAGACCAAAAACATTCTGCGATTTTTTTATTTTTTTTTATTTATAAACACACCCCTTAAAGTTCTAAGCTACAGCCACTATGCAGGGGAATCATTACAGACAGTGTACTTGGACAAGCAAGATGTGCAAGACTGGAAACAAAGGACTCCATGGGAAGAGCTCATTGGTAGATTTTCTGGGAAATATAAGAAGCCTAAGAAGTCAGTGGCTGTCGCATGTCAGTCTCTACCCAAAACTGCCATATCGGTTTTGAATGTCATAAACATAAGGCTTTGATTTCTAATTTTGGGGGAAATAATTATATTAAAAAGTTGAATACAAAATAGAAGGGATGGCAGTAACAAAGTTCACAGCAAAAAGCCATAAATGTCTGTGGGCCAATAAAACTTTACTACATGGTGATGAGAAACCAGAAGGTAGTTAAATATGTTAAGTAATAAAATAATGTGTAGGTACAAGTCAACTCACTCATGATCAAGAACTGATCCAGGATTTATTCCTTTTATAAACATGATAAAAAATAAACCTTAAAGCCAATCTTCAGAATGTTTGGTATACAGAGGAATGTATATTTTTATGAAGATACTGCAGAATGTGGTATACTGAGGAACGTATATTTTTATGAAGATACTGCAGAATGTGGTATACTGAGGAACGTATATTTTTATGAAGATACTGCAGAATGTGGTATACAGAGGAACGTATATTTTTATGAAGATACTGCAGAATGTGGTATACCGAGGAACGTATATTTTTATAAAGATACTGCAGAATGTGGTATACTGAGGAACGTATATTTTTATGAAGATACTGCAGAATGTGGTATACTGAGGAACGTATATTCTTATAAAGATACTGCAGAATGTGGTATACTGAGGAACGTATATTTTTATGAAGATACTGCAGAATGTGGTATACTGAGGAACGTATATTTTTATGAAGATACTGCAGAATGTGGTATACTGAGGAACGTATATTTTTATGAAGATACTGTAGAATGTGGTATACTGAGGAACGTATATTTTTATGAAGATACTGCAGAATGTGGTATACCGAGGAACGTATATTTTTATAAAGATACTGCAGAATAAGGTATACTGAGGAACGTATATTTTTATGAAGATACTGCAGAATGTGGTATACTGAGGAACGTATATTTTTATAAAGATACTGCAGAATGTGGTATACCGAGGAACGTATATTTTTATGAAGATACTGCAGAATGTGGTATACTGAGGAACGTATATTTTTATGAAGATACTGCAGAATGTGGTATACTGAGGAACGTATATTCTTATAAAGATACTGCAGAATGTGGTATACCGAGGAACATATATTTTTATAAAGATACTGTAGAATGTGGTATACCGAGGAACATATATTTTTATGAAGATACTGTAGAATGTGGTATACAGAGGAACGTATATTTTTATAAAGATACTGTAGAATGTGGTATACTGAGGAACGTATATTTTTATGAAGATACTGTAGAATGTGGTATACAGAGGAACGTATATTTTTATAAAGATACTGTAGAATGTGGTATACAGAGGAACGTATATTTTTATGAAGATACTGCAGAATGTGGTATACCGAGGAACGTATATTTTTATAAAGATACTGCAGAATAAGGTATACTGAGGAACGTATATTTTTATGAAGATACTGCAGAATGTGGTATACTGAGGAACGTATATTTTTATAAAGATACTGTAGAATGTGGTATACAGAGGAACGTATATTTTTATAAAGATACTGTAGAATGTGGTATACCGAGGAACATATATTTTTATAAAGATACTGTAGAATGTGGTATACCGAGGAACATATATTTTTATAAAGATACTGTAGAATGTGGTATACCGAGGAACATATATTTTTATAAAGTTACTGTAGAATGTGGTATACAGAGGAACGTATATTTTTATAAAGATACTGTAGAATGTGGTATACAGAGGAACGTATATTTTTATGAAGATATTGCAGAATGTGGTATACAGAGGAACGTATATTTTTATGAAGATACTGTAGAATGTTTGGTATACAGAGGAACCAGAGGCGTAACTAGAACCTTCAGGGCCCCGGTGCAAGAAATTATGAAGGGCCCCCTGACCCCTGGCCAGGGCCCTTCCCTCTTCCCACTGATCCTGGGTCCCTTTATGCCTATTGTGGGTCCCTTTATTACGGTACTGCAGTGGGGCCCTTTCACAAGTTTTGCAGCAGGCCCCAGGGGGACCAGGGAAGCACACAGGGGCCCTGGGAACAGCAGAAGACAAGTAAACTGGATAGAGGAAAATGGAGGAGATTGGGTCCTCTAAATGCCACCCCCGCCATCCCTCCTATTCAGGTGTACAAGGGAGGCACATGGGCCCCCTGGACCATGGGGCCCGGTTGCAATTGCAACCCCTGCAACCCCTATCGTTACGCCCCTGAGAGGAACATATATTCTTATGAAGATACTGCAGAATGTTTGGTATACCGAGGAACATATATTTTTATAAAGATACTGTAGAATGTGGTATACTAAGGAACGTATATTTTTATAAAGATACTGCAGAATGTGGTATACTGAGGAACATATATTTTTATAAAGATATTGCAGAATGTGGTATACTGAGGAACATATATTTTTATAAAGATACTGTAGAATGTGGTATACAGAGGAACGTATATTTTTATAAAGATATTGCAGAATGTTTGGTATACTGAGGAACGTATATTCTTATGAAGATACAGTAGAATGTTTGGAATACAGAGGAACATATATTTTTATGAAGATAATGTAGAAAGTTTGGTATACAGAGGAACATATATTTTTATGAAGATACTGTAGAAAGTTTGGTATACAGAGGAACATATATTTTTATGAAGATAATGTAGAAAGTTTGGTATACTGAGGAACGTATATTCTTATGAAGATACTGTAGAATGTTTGGAATACAGAGGAACACATATTCTTATGAAGATACAGTAGATATATAAGAAATCCCTTACCGTGACAAGTAGGGTGATTCCTGGAGCTCTCAGGTGAATGGAGGAGGTCCAGACCACATGCACAATCCACAATTGGTGCTGTCACTGTCAGTTGAGCAATGCTTTAAGTCTATGTGTGCAGAAAGCTTGGTAAAGGGAGGAGATTTAATCAGGTAAGCTGGAAATGCATGAATTGTGCTGCTATTCTTTTAGACAGTTTATGGCTTGCAACACGCCTTACTTTGTTCAACCTGCTACGCAGCTTCCACTCCCACTGAGACACCTGTCCTAACAAACAGGGTCACAGTTACCTGTATAAGGAATAATCAGCTGCTTAGCCAATTATGACATATAAATAGAAGAGGGAGGCAAATGAAGATCAATATCTTTAATCTTGAAGGGAGGGGTTGATTTATATGCATTTAGAGCAAAGGTAAGTCATGGAATTTCTTACTGAAGTTCCTAGCTCCAGAGACATTGCTGCATAATATTGTATAATACATTCCAACTGATATCCAACACACAATGGGCCTCAATTACAAAAGTATTTGAAAAAAAAGATATCTGGGTTGCCATAGTAGCCAATCACTTTCATACCTAAACAGAGAAATAACACTGCACTTCTAAGGCATGCCATGGATGATGACCTTTTCTTTCCTGCAATCACAGGTTGCAGGAAAGAAAATGTCTTGATTCCCCCATCAACACAGTGAAACCCTTCAGCGGAGCTACTGTGTTCTCCCAGTGGGGGGGCGCATGGAGAGACATCCCTTCCGGGAAAACACAGTGATTATTGCTAGCAGTTGCATGCTAGAAATCTGACATGCTGGTTGTACCCAAGTTGAATAATGGATTGACTTGGATACATTCAGTCTGCCCATAGATGGATTGAATCTTTGCTGAACCAACCAAGATTCAAACTGTCTATGGTCAGTTGAAAGTGGTTGTAAAGGCTGAGGGATTTTTACCTTTATGCATTCTATGCATGTAGGTAAAAAACCTTCAGGCTGGGTCCACACTTGTGCCCAATGCGGCTCGCAGCAGGGGTCCGGTGCGTCCCTGTTCTCTGTTTCAGGGAGAAATTGGGCCCAAATTTTGCCTGAATTTGGATCTGAAATGGAGCCAAAGATGCACAGGACTCCTGTGCATTTCGTTCCGCAGCCGCTCCGGAGATATGTGGATCGGCTCCATTGAGAGATGGTCACAATCTCCTGTCATGCAAATTGGATGCAGAGAAATCCGCATCAAATTCTCATAAGTGTGAACCCAGCCTCAGTGTGCAGCTCCCCCCTCAGCCCCCTTAACAATTACCTAAGCCCGATCTCAATCCAGAGATGTGCACAAAACCCGGGGCTTTCCCGGATCTCTCCCTCCTGACTGGCTGAAATGCAAATTCAGTGCGATTTGAGCTATACAGAAAAATGGCTCCAATTGCACTGCTGAAGATCCGCCTGTGATATGAACAGGAATGCGATTCCTGTTCAAAACCACATGTGGTTCTCCACATTGCATAGTGTGAACCAGTGGTTCTAGTTTTAGTGAATCAACCCCAGTGTCTCCTGTAAGGCTGCTCTGAGCAAAAACAGGGTGTCCCAAAAGCAGGAAGTCTGGATTCATGAATTTTGAATCCAAAGAGAGCACCACAAAAAGGTCAGAGAGTCGCAATGCTTTAATTATTGATATTTGCTCACAAGGAGACAACACAGAACAGCCAACACATTTCAGGGGCTCTAAGATCTCCTCTGCAGGGCTTCGAAACAGACATAAAAACATACAACATTTTTTTTTCTTGATTTGTACTGGGTTACATTAACTTAAAAGTACATCAAAACAATTCACAATATATTGACTAATCTGTAAATCAAATTATGACAAAATTCAATAAAACTGAAAAATATGCAGGTGTAACCAATAATAATAAAAATATAGCAAAAATAGATCTCATGCAAAATTAGATAAAATGGTGATTCTTCTTCCCTGATATTATAAACAATACAACACATTGGGAATAGATTAGATCCACAAACATAATCTGTTTTGACAGTCTGATAATAAAAAGATTTATTAAACTCTATTCTGCAGGGTGCAGCTTAAATATTTCACTGTAGCCAATAAAAATCCTTAGTTTCAATTCTTGTAGACACCCCATTTTTAGACACCCATCAAACAAGAACTGGTTGCAGTTTGGCAGCAGTGAGGGTGTACTCATGATTTTCATGTGGTTAACCTGCAGCTTCCCATAGACTTTCTATTAGGTTGTATGTTTTTGGCGTTTTCTCTGAAAACGCATCAAAGATGCAATATGCAGGATTTTTGGTGCACTTTCGGAAAATGTGCCAAAAACATGTGACCCAATAAAAAGTCTGTGGAAAACCGCGGGTACACCTACACCGAGGCAGCACAGTGCAGCAGCGGGAAACTGGCCTTAGGTAGAGTTGAACGAACCCGAACTGTAAAGTTCGGGTCTGTTCCGAACTATGGGGTGTCCGTGACCCGGACCCGGACATTTGAAAAAAAGTTCGGGTTCAGGTATTTGATCCCGCCTGTTGAATAGCTGCAGGGCAGCCAATCAACAAGCGTTTCACTGGTTTGCCTTTAGAAGCCATCACAGCCATGCCTACTAATGGCATGGCTGTGATTGGCCAGTGCATCATGTGACCCAGCCTCTTTATAAGCTGGAGTCACGTAGTGCTGCATGTCACATGCTCTCAGGCTAGTGTAGGGAGAGGATGCTGCCGGCGCTGTTAGGGACAGATTGCAGATATAATAACATCTCATCCTGCATTACAGAACAATCTGATTCTGGACTAGGTAGAGATTACTACTACTACTGCTTTGAGGGACAGATTGCAGATCTCATCCTGCATTACAGAACGATCTGGACTAGGTAGAGTCTACTGCTTTGAGGGGCAGATTATTGTTCTAAAATCATCGCCTACTCCTATAGGGTCAGGTTCCTGCTGTTGCTGTAAGGGACAGATTATTGTTCTAAAATCATCGCCTACTCCTATAGGGTCAGGTTCCTGCTGCTGCTGTAAGGGACAGATTATTGTTCTAAAATCATCCCTACACTGCCACGGTCACGGCCTCTAGGCTCCTACTCCACATCCACCCCCCCTTTCCATTTTTATTTTTTTTATTTGATTTTAAGTTATTTTCCTTATCCTAATTTTTTTGTAGGGCACTTGTCCTACTCTTACCCCCATTTTACTTCCTTTTTGCAGCCCTCTAGCACTTGCCAGGACTTTTTTACAGCCATTTTTGTTTCCCGAAAAGTTCGGGGCCCCATTAACTTCAAAATTGGAACAGGATCCCCAGGGTCCTGTGGCCCGGTGCTGGAATGACAGGCACTGGAAAGGTGACAACTGTATATTTGTGCTTGACATACTCCAGACTCCTACATGTCACATGGGAGATGGAGACCCTGTGATCAAGGGGGCTCTCTGGTGATGGGAGGACTCTCATAATAGGAGAGACTTTGTTGTGATGGAGAGACTCTCACTGTGTGATGGGAAGGGGGACTCTGTGGTGATGGAGGGCCTCTAATGGATAGGGGGGACTTTAATGTGAATGAGGGGCCTCTGACTTTGTGACAGGAACTCTGATGTGATGGGGGGACTCTGTGGTGATGAAGGGCCTCTGATGTATAGGGGGGGGCATTGATGTGAATGAGGGGCCTCTGACTTTGTGATGGGAACTCTAATGTGATGGGGGGACTCTGTGGTGATGGGGGGGGGGGTCTCTGATGTATAGGGGGGCTTTGATATGATGGGGGCTTTGATATGATGGAGTCTCTATCATAGGGATGCTCTGATGTGATATGGTTCTCTCATGTATAGGGGGCCACAGGTGGTCTGTATAGGGGCCACAGGTCTAATGTGATGTAACTTTGTGAAAAAACTGACAGCTCAGGTCGGAGCTGCTGTTCTAACAATCTGATGTTAGTATAATGATCTCCCCTGCTGTGCTATTGTATTCTGACAGGGTGACAGCCCCACCCCCAGGGGGACAGCCCCCCCCCCCCGCCAGAACACTCCGGTCAGCAGACCTTTTCTGTTGAACCAGCTGCCTACACACGGGCCGAATATTGGCCAGTTTCTATTGAACCGGCCAATGCCACCCGGCATTCAGCCCGTGTGTACTGTGCTTTAAGCATACTTTGGCGATCCTGTGAGTTGCAATAATGCATGTTACCTGCATTAACGGTTAGCAGTGATGTCCATTTTGAATGACACACCAACGCATTAAGGTAACACTGATTCAAAGCACATGCATTGCAGCAAACCAGTAACGCACTACAGTGCATGTTGGTGCGCTGTGTTGGAAAAAAATGCTGCATGTCAGTTTTTTCTGTTCATGTGCTTTTACCGGCTTATTCAAAATGAATGGCATGCTTTAACATAAATCACATTAATTTGCGCAACACATATTATTGCAACTCAAAAGAACACCAAAGTGTGAATCGGCCCTTGTAGTATAATAGCTCTGAGATTACTTACATATATATGGTTCTAGGAAAACTGTACAACGTACATGAAAAATGCTCTGGGTTGTAAGCTGCTGCTGTGAATCAGTAATTAGACTGTAATGAGTATAATAAGCGCCAATCTGTTGTTATTATTGGATTTTAATCATGCAGCTTTAAAGTCCTTAAAATTTACAATACCTTAGTCCCAGTATCATTATCATACTAAATATCCTCCATATTCAGCATAACAAAGATTACACCTTTGCTTCTTATTAAAGGAATATGATACATCTAATAACATTCATTTGATGACATCTAATATTCTGAAAACCTGATGGTGACTGGTATTTTACATATATAATACTGTATACCGATGTCCAAGTATTGTGTATTTTAAAAGCACAGTTTTTAATCTGGTTAAAAATAAAATCAGTTTGTTTTATATGTTATAAAAGGTAAGTGACAATTCAAAGGCAGTCAATGTATAGGTAAGGCTATATACAGTAGGTAATATTCTTGTTTAATTATATGGGTGTCAGAGCTGTTATTAACAGATTCCCATAGATAGGGCAATGGGTTGGCATTTACAGGATGTGCCCATTCAGAAATAGTTGGCTGAGTTCCCTGCATAACATTACCATGAACCTGACTCATAGCACAAATAAACCTGATCTGCCTTTCACTTAGCTAGATTATTTTAATAACGGGCCAATCAGACTACAGATGTCATGGCCATGATTCACCATTCTATTGTGTTGACATACCAGGAAAGTGCATTGTGCCAACATTTATTGATAAAAATAACATTGGCAGCAAAGACAGCTGCAAAGTTTAACAACTTCAATAATGGGCCTGCCCAGGCCAATTTTCAGTTTTCAGTGCTGACACACTAGACAATTGGGCGGTCATGCAACACTGTACCCATATGAAACTTTTATAATTTTTTTGAGACAGATAGAGCTTTCTTTTGGTGGTATTTAATCACCGCTGGGTTTTTATTTTTTCTATATAAATGAAAAAATACAGAAAAATCTGAAAAATAAATGACTCCTACATGTCACATGGGAGAGGGACACCCTGTGATCAAGGGGGCTCTCTGGTGAAGGGAGGACTCTCATAATAGACTGTTGTGATGGGGAGACTCTAACTGTGTGATAGGAAGGGGGACTGCACTGATAGGCGGCACTGATAGGCAGCACTGATAGGCAGTACTGATATGCAGCACTAATGGACACTGATAGGGCTTCACTAATAATCAGGGAACTGATGATTCAGTTACCGGCTCTCCTATCCTCATGCTGTGACAGCACATGAGGAAAGGAATGCCCATAACCAGCAAGTGTGTTTACAGTGCCTTAAAAAAGTATTTATACTCCTTGAAATTTTCCACATTTTGTCATGTTACAACCAAAAATGTAAATTGATTTTATGTGATAGACCAACACAAAGTGGCACATAATTGTGAAATGGAAGGAAAATGATAAATGGTTTTCAACATGTTTTACAAATCAATATCTGCAAAGTGCAATATCAGTCAGAGCTACAATGGAATGGTTTAGATCAAAGCATATTTAAGTGTTAGAATGGCCCAGTCCAAGTCCAGACCTAAACCCAATTGAGACTCTGTGGCAAGACTTGAAAATTGCAGTTCACAGACGCTCTCCATCCAATCTGACAGAGCTTGAGCTATTTTGCAAACGAGAATGGGCAAAAATGTCCTCTATAGATGTGCAAAGCTGGTAGAGACTTCCCCAAAAAGACTTGCAGCTGTAATTGCAGGGAAAGGTGGTTCTACAAAGTATTGACTCAGGGGGGGCTGAATACAAATGCACGCCACACTTTTCATATATTTATTTGTAAAACATTTTGAAAACCATTAATCATTTTCCTTCCACTTCACAATTATGTGATACTTTGTGTTGGTCTATCACATAAAATCCCCTTATAATACATTTGTTTTTTTTGTTTTTTTACAAGAAATTTTATTGTAATTTTTCACAACAAAGTGATACAGCTCTGATGCCCAGATTGTATAGATTGTCTAGGTCTGTGTGGATTTCTTTTATTGTTGGGGGGGACGTGGATGTCCAGGCCCTCAAGATGGCCCTCCTGCCTGTCATGTAGCTTGTAGAGAGCCAGGGCTTGTTGGGCTGAAGCAGACTCAGCATTTTCTTATCGGAGGCTTTCGTCAGAGGGTCAAAGGTACCGAAAAGCAGCAGATAGACATTGCGGTGTGGTGGGAGTCCTGTTACATGAGCAGCCATTAATTCCACTTTGTCCCAAAAGTGTGATTTGGTGGGGCACAACCATAGCCTGTGGAGGAGAGAGGGTTTGAGGAACTTGCAATAAGGGCAGAGGGCTCCCTTGGGGTGGTCAGGTGAGCGCAGGTAGGGGATGTAGGCCCGGTGGGCTATTTTGAACTGCTGTTCTCTCCAAAACTCATTGCAGATATAGGTACAGGTTGTGTTGTATCCGTGGAGTATGTGCTCGCAAGCTGATGGAGAGTCTAGGATAGAGTTCCAGGCTTTGAAGTTCAGAAGGTCCGCTGGGAGCTTTGAGGCATTCAGAAGGGGATTATATATTTCCGAGATTTTATGACACTTGGCCAGATTTTATGACACTTGGACATCAGGCGGTCTATGATGGAGGTTTTGGTTTGGGCGATTCTTGTTGTGCATTGGCTGATGGCAAAGCTGACGGCTTGATGGATATATAGGCTGTGATGCGTGGGGAGAGTAAAGTCTTTGCAGATCTGGTTGAGGGGGAGTGGTTGTCCCGTAGTGTCGTTGAAAAGTTGAGCAAATTTGAGAAGACCTTTGGAGGACCAGACTGAATAGATGTGGTTGTGGCTGGCTTGAGGAAACAAGGGGTGTCCCTGGATAGGCAGCGATTTTAGAATAGCTTGAGGTAGTGCCTGCTATCTTGCAAGACTCTCTCCAGGCCACTATTGTATCTCTGATGAGGAGGTTGTGTCTTAATTGGGGTGGAATATTCTTGGTTTGGCAGTGGAGAAGTGGCGTCAAGTTGTAGGGGAAGACCATCTGTGATTCCAAATCCAGGTTTGTATATCTGGAGGTTCTCCCAATTCAATCCAATCCCACTCTCAGGAGGCATGAGATATTATACAGCCTAATGTTGGGGAGGCTGGCTCCCCCCAGGTGTTTAGGGAGGAATAGCTTGTGAATGGAGATGCAGGGTTTCCTCTTCTTCCAAATGAAGGCAGAAATAGCCTTGTTTAATCTGGTGACATCAGTGTGTTTCAAAAGCATCGGGACTGTTTGGAGGGGGTAAAGGATTTTTGAAAAACTGGCCATCTTGTAAAGGTGGCATCTCCCAAAAAATGAAAGGGGAAGTTTTGACCAATTATCTAGCTCTGATATGATCTTATTGATCGTTGGGGTAAAATTTAGTGCATAAATGGACAATGGGGTTTTCCCAATATTTATTCCCAGATATTTAATGTGACTATTTGTAACCGGGAAAGGTGTGTGTGAGGCCCAATCGGGTGGGCGAGAGTGGAGGAGGGGAAGCACCTCACTTTTAGCAAAATTTATACGCAGGCCTGAGAATGTCCTAAACATGGTGAAAATGTCCTTAATAAAGGGATGTCTGTGCGGGGCTGGGCATTGAAGATTAGGATGTCGTCCGCGAATAGGGCCGTACGGATTTCCCCGTCGCTGACGGTGATACCATGGAGGTCCGGGTGGGAAAGTAGGTGTCGGGATAGGGGCTCTAATGCTACATTAAAGAGCAGAGGGGATAATGGGCATCCCTGCCGCGTACCTTTATGAAGTCTGATGGGGCTGGAGAGGAGGCCCGCGGCCACTGCCATTGCCTCGGGCGCTGAGTACATCTCTCTGACCAGGTGTAGAAAGGGACCCGAAAAGCCCATTTTTGTCAAGACCATGTCTAGTCACTGGAAGCTGACATTGTCAAATGCCTTTTCGGCATCTAGGGTAATTATGGCCTTATCTCCGATGGGGCCGTCCCTGGCTCTCTCCAGCACCATCAGTACCTTTCTAATATTAGATGTGGCAGATCTGCCCTTCGTGAACCTTGACTGCGCTGGGTGTATGATGGATGGGCATCGGGGTCTGTAGGGTCTGTGCTCTTCTTGTGGATCAGTTTTATGTGGGCTTGGAACTCTGAAGGGAGGTATTTGTTTCCCTGTAGGATATTTTCGTAGACTGCTTGGAGAGGGGCTATCAGGGTGTCCACTGCCAGTTTATAAAATTCTGGGGTGAAGCCATCTGGGCCTGGAGCCTTTCCCGGAGTGAGTGACTTGATGGCGTTACGGATTTCCTGATGGGATATGGGGGCATTAAGTTGGGCCAATGAGCCGCTATCCACTTTAGGGAGTCCTCAAGAAGTCCTCTGCAGCTTGCTTATCGATCGGATCTTGGCTATAAAGCGTGGTGTAGAATTTTTCCAGTACTGAATTTATGTCTTTTGGTGAGGTTACATAATAGCCCGATGCTGATTTTAGTTTTGCTATGTGTGTGGGGGAGTAGGGTCCTATGCACAAGCTTGCAAGAAGTCTGCCTGGTTTATTGCCATATTTGTGATATTTTAGGTCTTGTGCTGATTTGAAGAGGCATTCCTGGGCTGCCGCCCAGTGGTCAAATTGAGCTTTGGCAAGTTTCCAGGAGTCTCTGTTAATTTTTGTGTTGTTTTGTGCGAGTGTCAGCTGGGCCTGTCTAAGTTCCCTACTGGCTTTGTGGTATTGTTTTAGTACTTGTCTTTTATATCCTGTTGCGTAGGAAATGATCCTGCCACGCAGGACTGCCTTTCCTGTTTCCCAAAATAGGTTTGGGTCCGATTTGTGTGCTTGGTTTGTGGAAGAGAAATCTGTCCATGTGTCTTTAATTATTTTGTGTAAGGCTTTGTCTTTGGCAAGGGGGTTTGGGAAATGCCACATAGGGGTGTGGACCTGTTGGACCAGGCCTGGGAGATCTACCGATATTGGGGAGTGATCTGAAATAGCCATGCTTTTTATCTTAGGATCGGAGGCGAGTGGGAGAAGAAGTGGGTTGAGGAGAGTATAGTCAATTCTGGACAGAGATGCATGGGGAGGGGAGAAGAAAGTGTAATCCCTCGCGTCAGGATTGGTTTGTCTCCAATAATCTGTGAGTTGCATACTATCTGCAAAATGCTCTAAAGGGGTGGGGGTGGAGGGTGACGCGGTTCCTGGGGGCCTGTCCCTCGTGGAAGACCTGTCTTCTATTGGGTGGATGACCTGATTGAAGTCACCTGCTATTAAATGGGGTAAATGCATATAGGGGGCTATGTGGGAAGTTTTGTGCGAGAATTTGGAGCATACACATTGGTTAGGGCCCATTTCCTAGTAGGTGATGAGAAGGTCACTGTGGTGTATCGGCCATTGGGATCCGAATGTACAGCTTCTAATTTGTTCTGGAGGTCTTTATGAAGCAGCACTATAACCCCAGCTTTGCCTTTCACTACCGGGGAACCTTCTACCTGGCCCACCCACAACTTTTGCATGCACCCATAATCTGTGGCTGCAAGATGTGAACCTTAGCCTCTTAAGGTGGCGCAGAATATCCATGCATTTGTTGGGTGAGCGCAGACCCTTGAAATTCCAAGAGACCATTTTTAACCCTATATCCGATTTAGGTTGGATCTTCTAGGCGGGTGTATCTGGTATAAAATATAAATGAGTAGTATGTGTGGAAGAGAGTACCCTGGCTATTGTGGGGGAAGGGGCATGTAGGAGGCTTGACCATGAGTGGAGGGTTTAGAGTGTGGGAATGGATGTGGATAAGGTATAGAGCCGACCATACCACCAAACTGTGGCAGAGGGTATACTTGGGGAGACAGAATTTCACTTTTTTCCACATGTGTACTTCCCAAATTGAACAGCGTAACCTGGGCAGGACTGGTTGGTGTGCACCCTGATGGTGAGGTAGGTGGCTAGGTTCAAGGTCTAGTGGCTCATCTCCATTGCAATGTTCTTGCGTCAGGTCTGTTAAACCTCGCAGTAGGGGCATGACGGACGGACAGGGTCTGAGCATCCGGCCTTATATTGTACTCACGTGGGTTTAACAGTTCATAGCAGTAAAAGCAAGATACGAGAACATCAAATCTTAACTTGTAACAACCAGGTTTAGATTGAACTTGCGTAACTCGAGTCCATGTAACCGGAACTGGTCAGCTAGTCGCGGGGTCAGCTTGAAGTTGGTGTGCGGTGGTTTTGTAGGTTGCGGGCACTTAACGTGTCTGAGGGAACTGGTAGTCATCTTAAGATTTAGGTCCTCGGCTTGAGAAGTCAACCAGGCGCATTCTTTTGGCAGGATCCTTCCTCGGGCTCAGTTGTTCTCTCGGGTCCCTGAGATGTGGAGGTGCTGTGGTATCCATGGGGATGTGCATCTGTGTGTGCATGTATTGCAGAGCTTCCTCTGGGTCCGTGAAGGAGCGCGGGTTCCCCTTGTGGTCTGTGAATTTCAGAATTGCTGGGAAGGTGAGGGTGAATTTGATTTTCTTTTCGAATAATAGTGCACAGATGGGTTGAAACGCCTTGCGTTTTTTTGAAACCTCCTGGGAATAGTCAGCAAAAAGTAAGAGATTAAGACCATCTACGTGCAGGGCTTTCGCATTGCGCAAGGACCGAAGAATGTTGTTCTTATCCGCATAATTGAGGTAGCGGGTGATCACCGGGCGCGGGGTCCTCCGTTCGTTGGAGGGGGCTCCCATTCTATGCACTCGTTCTACTGTGCAGGGACCGTTAATGCCCAATGCAGCTGGTATGCTTTTGGTGCAGATATCTATCAATGCGTCTTGATGCACTGTTTCCGGCAGGCCTATCACCCGCAGGTTGTTCCTCCTGCTGCGATTTTCTAAATCGTCTATTTTGTCTAGCAGGTATTGTTGCGTCTGCTTCAGTTGCTGCGTGTCTGTAAATGAGGCCTGTAAGTCATCTTCTATATCTGACACTCTAGTTTCCAACTCACCAATCCTCCTTGTGTGTTCCCCCTAGCTCTTTTCTGAGCTGTGAAATCCCAGCTGCCACCACCCGATCCACCGCTGCAGTGATGGACGGGGTTAAGAGAGCCACCACTGCCTGTGCCAGGCCTTCATATTGTGCTTCTAGCTGCGGGGGGATGGCTGGCTGGGGCTGTGCTGCGCTGTGTGGCTCTGTGCTCTGGCCTGGCATCGGAGCTTGTTTATGCCATTTTTTTTCACTGATTTTTCATCAATATTGCCGGGAGCCAGCAATACATTACAGCCACAAGCATGTTTAACCACTTCAATACCAGGCACTTAGGACACTTCCCGCCCAGACCAATTTTCAGCTTTCAGTGCTGTTGCGTTTCGAATGAGAATTGCGCGGTCGTGCGAAGCTGCACCCAAACAAACTTTTTGTCATTTTGTTCCCACAAATAGAGCTTTCTTTTGGTGGTATTTGATCACCCCTGCGGTTTTTATTTTTTGCGCTATAACAAAAAAAGACCGAAAATTTTGAAAAAAAAAAATTTTTTTCTTTGTTTCTGTCACAAAAATTTGTATAAAGTACATTTTCTCCTTCACTGACGGGCACTGACGTGGCTACACTGATGGGCACTGATGAGGCTACACTGACGGGCACTGATGACACAGTACAGATTGGCACTGATGAGGTGGCACTGATAAGGTTGCACTGATGATGGGGCAAATATGCAGCACTGATGGGCGGCACTGACAAACAACACTGATGGGCACTGATACGTGGCACTGATATGCGGCACTGATGGACACTCCTAGGCGGCACTGATAAGTGGCACTGGGCACTGATGGGCACTGATAGGGGGCACTTTTAGGTGGCACAGGTGGGCACTTTTAGGTGGCACAGGTGGGCACTGATAGCTGGCACAGGTGGGCACTGATAGCTGGCACAGGTGGGCACAGGTGGGCACTGATAGCTGGCACAGGTGGGCAATGATAGCTGGCACAGGTGGGCACTGGTGCAACAAGCACTGTTAGGGATGGCACTGGCAGGCATCATATATGGGCACAGTGCCATCCCTACAGTGCA
>BLSH010137593.1:312148-328680 GCA_018402905.1 Glandirana rugosa
TAGGTCTCCACAAAGCGGTCTAAACGACGTTCACCCCGTGTGGTCTCCATCTGGAGTACCGCAGGTCCAAGTTAGTGTTCCAGCTCTGGAAGCACACGTCTTGTTCTCTAGGCGACCGCCAGCGGTGCCTGCGCGACCACCGGGGAACCCCAGCCATGGCCAATTATATGGAAAAGGGAGGGGACTTCGACAACGGAGCCCAAGACGCGTCCTATCGGCGCCTTCCGTAAGGCTGCTAGGACCAGCGAGGGCTAACCGGAGCCGCGTGAACCATGGGGCTAGACCAAGCCTACCACCGCCTGCGGGGAACCGCCGAAGGCGAATAGCCAAGCCGTCAAAGCCAGCGAGGGTAAAGCAGGGTGCAAGATGGGACCTTGGGAGAGCAGGTCTTCGCGAAGCGGAAGCCGCCAAGGGGCGTCCGCCACCATCCGAACCAGATCGGGGTACCAAGTGCGCCGAGGCCAATCGGGAGCGACCAGGATCGTCGGAATGCCTTCCGCGGCTATCCTGCGCAGAACCCGAGGCAACAGCTTCAGGGGAGGGAAAAGGTATATTAACCGGTACCGACCCCAAGGGGCCACCAGCGCGTCCGTGGCGACCGCCAGCGGATCTCTTGTTCTGCACACGAAGGTCTCGACCTTGTGATTGAACCTGGACGCCATGAGGTCTACCTCTGGTGTGCCCCACTTGCAGCAAATCTGGCGAAACACCTCTGGATGCAGGGACCATTCCCCTTGGTCCAGTGTCTGACGACTGAGAAAGTACGCCTGCCAGTTCTCCACTCCCGGAATATAGATTGCGGAGAGCGCCGAAACGTGTTGTTCCACCCAGCGGAGAATCAGAGCAGCTTCTGCAGCTGCCGCTGAACTCCTTGTCCCTCCCTGATGGTTCACATATGCCACTGCTGTGGCGTTGTCCGATTGAACACGGACAGGGAGGCCCTGCAGCCTTGTCGACCAACGGGACAAGCAAAGCTTGATCGCTCTCAGTTCCAACACATTTATCGGAAGTCGAGCTTCCTGAGCTGACCAACGGCCCTGGGCAGACAACTGACCCAACACCCCTCCCCAGCCCGTCAGGCTGGCATCCGTCATCACAATTGACCAGTTGAGGGGAAGAAAGGACTTTCCCAGAGTTAATGCTGGAGCCTGGAGTCAGTGATCCCCTGGTCTGGTGGTCCAAACGGATCAGTCTGTCCAGAGAAAAAGGAGATTTGTCCCATTTTGACAGAATCGCCTTCTGCAAGAGCCGGGTGTGACTCTGGGCGTAAGGAATCGCCTCGAAGGATGAAACCATGAGATCCAACACCCGCATGCAGAACCTTAGGGAGGACCTCCGGCGCGAAAGCAGGGTCCTCACCGCCGCTTGCAGCCCCAATAGTTTGTTGGGAGGCAAGAACACCTTCGCCTGAGTCATGTCTAGAATTAGACCGAGGTACTCCAGGCGACATGAGGGGGCAAGCGAGGATTTTTGCAGGTTGATGAGCCAACCGAAGTCCCTTAGTGTAGAGGCTATGATTGTCATGTCCTCCTCCAAGGATACTACCAACTCCGCCCTCAAGAGCAGGTCGTCGAGGTACGCTACCACTGCGATACCTCTCTGTCTTAGCAGTGCTAGGACAGGTGCCAACACCTTGGTGAACACCCTGGGAGCCGAGGCCAGACCGAATGGTAGGGCCACAAACTGGTAGTGTAGGTCTCCCACTGCGAAACGCAGAAAACGCTGGTGTTTTTGGCAGATGGGAACGTGCAGATAGGCGTCCCTGATGTCCAGGGATGTTAAGAATTCCCCTTGATGTAGGGCGGCAACGACCGAGCGAATGGACTCCATCTTGAACCTTTGTGCTTTGACAAAACAGTTCAGAGCTTTTAGATCCAGAATCGGCCTGACTCCGCCCTTTTTGGGCACCACAAAGAGGTTTGAGTAAAAACCGCAGAACCTCTCCTCCAGTGGAACTGGCACCACGACACCCATGTCCGCGAGGGACTGGACTGCGTTGAACAGTTCCTCCAGACGCCCTTGTGGAAGTCTTAGGTTTGAGGGAAAAAACCTGTCTGGGGGTAGAGTTTTGAACTCTATCCGGTAACCGGTGGACAGCACATCCAGGACCCACCGATCGGAGATGTGAGCTGTCCAGCAGTCCGCAAACTCTAGTAACCGGCCCCCCACCCAACATACGGGCGGGGGCAACCCGTCACGCTGAGGAGGGCTTATCCTCCGCTTTTCGGGCTTACGATGCCAGGTCCTCTTACCAGACCCAGCCGGGGCCTTACCGGACTTGGAACCCGCCCCGGCTGTACCTGAGGCACGAAAATACTTCTTCTGCCCAGAAAAGGAGGAACCCTGACGTCTGCGAAAGTCCCGTCGTTTGGGTTCCGGAAGAAAGAGACTCTTTCCCCCTGTGAAATCTTTATGTGAAAATATGTACTGTTACTGTACTAATGACACTAGCTGGGAAGGGGTTAACACCAGGGGTGATCAAAGGGTTGAGTGTGTTCCTTGGGAGTGTTTTCTAACTGTGTGGGGGATGGACTGACTAGTACAACACAGAGATCAGTGTTCCTGCTTAGCAGGAAGACAAGATCTCTATGTCCAATCCTGTCAGAACTGTGACCTGCCTTGTTTACGTAGGCAGATCCCTGTTCTGCCTCTGTAGAGAACAATCAGAGGTGCTATGTGCCCACACAGGCCAATGCACGAAATGACGTACAGGTACGTCGATTCGCGCAGCCGAGCCACCTTGCTGCAATACAAATGCGGGTGGTGGTCGGCAAGTAGTTATGAGGCTGTGGGAGTCAGTTTTATAGAGTGGAGGGAGCCTGCGAGAGATAAGTATGTAAAAGTCCTTTGTGGCATGTGGAGGGCAGTGCTGATTAATACAGAATACACACAGAATACTGTGTACTTCGCAAATTGCAGTTGCACTCTGGAAGTGCAGTTGCTCCAGAGCTCAGAGGCTCTGCTGACTTCCATCATCCAATCATATGCAAGCAAAACTGCTGTTTTTTTTAATTTTACCTTGCACCTGATTGGGTACTCTTTGTAAAGTGAAGCCTTACCTCATTTACTAAGCTCTGAAACAACTGCACTTTGCAAAGTGCACAGTCTATTTGCCTTTATTAAACCAGCCACATAGCTTTACTTTGCAAAGAATACCCAATCAAGTGCAAGGAAACTAAAAATAAAAGCTATTTTAGTTTTAGTTGTATTTTAGTTTACTAAAATAGCGTTAATTTAGTAAACAAAAATATTTTAGTCGACTAAATTAACATTGGTGGGGGGAGCGACAGTTCTTTTTGTTTTCCTTGGATTTCAGCTTTAAGTTACACATGACTCACATGACCTGGATCTGGACCATCATGAGTTTCTATTGTTCAGTACATCAACATAAACTGTAAAAAACAGTCCAAAAAAAGATAAGCCACTGCCAAAAACTGAACTATTATCCAGCAAAGATATGCATCAGTTGTTCCACCTTAAAGCGTTTGTTAACCTTAAAAAAAAAAATAGATCCTGTTCCCTTAACCTCCTCCCATCCGCGCCATAGCCGAATGACGGCTACAGCGCGGCTCTAAAATGCCGGGAGGACGTCCCTCCCATTTGGCTTGCACTGGGCGCGCTCCCGCGGAGACCCGCAATCTTCTTCCAGAGAGCCGGAACGGGGAACCGCCAATGTAAACACGGCGGTTCTCCGTTCTGTGAGGGGGGGGCATAACAGATCTACTGATCCCTGTCACTGGGATCAGTTAGATCTGTTATGCCCCTGCCAACCCCGCCCCCCCCCCCCCACAGTTAGAACACACCCAGGGAACATAGTTAACCCCTTCACTGCCCCCTGCAGGTTAACCCCTTCACTGCCAATGACATTTATACAGTAATCAGTGGATATTTACATTTCTGATCGCTGTATAAATGTCATTGGTCCCAAAAAAGTGTCAAAAACGTCTGACATGTCCGCCCCTATATCGCAGCACCGATAAAAATCGCAGATCGCCGCCATTACCAGTAAAAAAAAATAAAAAATAAAAACGCCATAAATCAATGTCCATAGTTTGTAGGCGCTATAAATTTTGCGCAACCCAATCAATAAACGCCGATTGCGATTTTTTTTTTTTTTACCAAAAATATGTAGAAGAATAAATATCGGCCTAAACTGACGAATAAATTTGTTTTTTTATTTTTGGATATTTATTATAGCAAAAAGTAAAAAATATTGTTTTTTTTTTTTCAAAATTGTCGCTCTTTTTTTGTTTATAGCGGCGATCAGAAATGACGAAGAGGGGATCAAATACCACCAAAAGAAAGCTCTATTTGTGGGGAAAAAAAGGACGCCAATTTTGTTTGGGTACAATGCCGCACGACCGCGCAATTGTCATTCAAAGAGCGACAGCGCTGAAAACTGAAAATTGGTCCGGGCAGGAGGGGGGTTTAAGTGCCGAGTAAGGAAGTGGTTAAAGCACACAGTGCTTGTGCTGTGTAATTTTGATTCTGTATTGCCTAAAAAACCTGGCTGATCCTGCATGGCTATGCCCTCCCCCCTGTAAACTGATCACGGTGTCTCATGGCTGCTGAGCCCTGACATAGTGGTCGGTTTACATGCATCCGTCATCCACAGCCCTGCTCTGTCCTCCTCCATCCTCTCCCCCTCCATGCCTGTGTGCTCATGTCAACGCCCGCCCCCTCCCCTCCTGCTTCTTTCATATCTAATATAAAATGCTCCCATCCCCTCTGCAATATAACAATAAGTGCCCCTGTGCCTGTGTTATATAAAAAATATGTTTATCTGTTGTATATCACAGCTCGTGACTCCTCGGCTCTCTCTCCGCTCTCCTCCCCAGCTGACGTCAGCGGCGTTGCTCGGCCCCGCCTGCTGGAGCTGTCAGCCAAGTAGAGGAGAGAGCAGAGGAGTCACGGGATCGCCGGAAACCGTTGTGATATAGGTACAGATGAGCATATTTTTTATATAACACAGGCAGAGGGGCACATATTGTTATATTACAAAGGGGATGGGAGCATTTTATATCAGTGGCTTAACAACCACTTTAAATGGAATCACACTAAAGTGTCCAGAAATAATAAAACATATATTTATTTATTGCTTCACCCAAAATGACAAGCCTGGGACTTGTAAAATATTCAAAGGACTGAGTCCAGAAAGAGTTGTATATGATAATTCAGAAATGTCCCATTTACGCTTTTACAGTAACACGTGTTATGTTGCACATTAACTTGCATTGTGTTAAGGTAGCCCATTGAAACCAATGGGCTGCCTATGCACTCTGCTCTGTTGAAAATCAGAAATGACCCATTTTTTGTCGTGCAGCCTACTGCTGTACATCGCCTTATTACATTGGAGTGTCATTCAAAATAAATGACCAAAATGAATGGTAATGCACTGCATGTAATGTGTAAGGCTGGTTTCCATGCATCCAATTCGCAATAGCAGGAGATTTTGACCAGTTCTCTATGGAGCCGGTTCACATATCTCCGCAGCAGGTCCAGTGCGTTTTTCACAAAAACTCTGCGATTTTTGGTCCGTTTCAGGTCAGTAACCGTATTCAGCCCAAAATTTGGGCTGAAATTGGACCTGAAGCGGTGAACCAGGACGCACCGGACCCCTGCTGGGAGCCGCATGCAGTTCATATGTGAACCCAGCCTAAAGGAGAAAATCTCTAACACGATCTGAACTTTCTAAAGAATATATAAAGCTGAAGACAGCAGATATGCATGTAAACCTATATAGGGAGATTGGTTTCATCTCTGTGTATCATCTGAGGCTGTTCACTTCCCTGGGTATATGTGACGGTTTACATCCACTTTAATTGTGAAAGAAACTAAATCACTACCTAAATCAATAAAAAGATAACCGAAAACTCACTACCGCTATTAAAACTACAGTGAACTAGGTCTATTAGCTAAAATCCAATTAGGCTGTTACTTGTACTTCTGTATTTATGAGAACCACCAGCGATCAAAGCGAGTTCCCCAGGACTTTTTGTCACAGGCATCTATTATGCTATTGTCTGATGACATTGCTTGTTATTTCTTGCAGACACGCATTCTGCGTTTGCTCCTGAAGAAGTGGAGCTTCGCCCACAAAACGTGTTGAGCCTTTTAACCAGTTCCCTACCGAGTCATTGTAAAATGATGTCGGCAGGAACCCTTTGTCGATCCGGGCCCCCTGGGGGCCCGTAGCGTGGCGATCGTGGATCAATCGTGTCCCCGGTGGTCGTGTCCCCCCCCCGATCGGGGTAAAGAGCCAACAGATTTGGCTCTTTACCACGTGACTGGCTGTGTCCAATCACAGCCAGTCACTACCGACCTCCAAGTACACGCCGCTCGTGCGCGCCCTGCGGCGATCGGGGCTGAGGCTTGTCCCTCAGACAAAGCCCTGCTCTGATCAGTGTACAGAGCCAATGGAAGCGGCTCTTTACCACGTGACCGGCTGTGTCAGTCACAGACGGTCACATGATGTAAACAAACCGTGGTAACAAGCTGTTACCGCGGTTCTCCCTGTCACACACACCGATCGTGTGTGAGAGGGAGATTGCGGTAACAGCTTGATACAGCACACTGATCACCCCCCCCCAATAAAAAGTCACCACCCCATCAAAGTACATGTTTCAGCCCATCAGAGTCACCTGCCCATCAAAGTACCTGTCGCCTGTCCATCAAAGTACCCGAGTACCTGTCACCTGTCCATCAAAGCACCCGAATACCTGTCACCAACCCATCTGAGTACCCGAGTACCTGTCACCAACCCATCAAAGTACCCGAGTACCTGTCACCAACCCATCTGAGTACCTGAGTACCTGTCACCATCCCAAATGAGTACCCGAGTACCTGTCACCAGCCCATCTGAGTACCTGTCACCAGCCCATCTGAGTACTCGAGTACCTGTCACCAACCCATCAGAGTACCCCAGTGCCTGTCACCTGCCCATCAGAGTGCCTGAGTACCTGTCACCAACCCATCAAAGTACCTGTGTACCTGTCACCAACCCATCAAAGTACCCGAGTACCTGTCACCAACCCATCTGAGTACCCGAGTGCCTGTCACCAGACCAACAGAGTACCCGAGTACCTGTCACCAGCCCATCAGAGTACCCGAGTACCTGTCACCAGCCCATCAGAGTACCCGAGTACCTGTCACCAACCCATCTGAGTACCCGAGTACCTGTCACCTGCCCATCAAAGTACCTGAGTATCTGTCACCAGCTTATCAGAGTACCCGAGTACCTGTCTCCAGACCATCAGCGTACCAGAATACCTGTCACCAGCCCATCAGAGTACCCGAGTAGCTGTCACCAGCCCATCAGAGTACCCGAGTAGCTGTCACCAGCCCATCAGAGTACCCGAGTAGCTGTCACCAGCTCATCAGAGTACCCGAGTATCTGTCTCCTGCACATCTGAGTACCCAAGTACCTGTCACCAGCCCATCAGAGTACCCGAGTACCTGTCACCATCCCATCAGAGTACCCCAGTACCTGTCACCCGCCCATCAGAGTAACCAAGTACCTGTCGCCAGACCATCAGAGTACCTGAGTGCCTGTCACCAACCCATCAAAGTACCCGTGTACCTGTCACCAGCCCATCAGAGTACCTATCACCTGCCCATCAAAGTACCCGAGTACCTGTCACCAGCCCATCAGAGTACCCGAGTACCTGTCACCAACCCATCAGAGTACCCGAGTACCTGTCACCAACCCATCAAAGTACCCGAGTACCTGTCACCAGTCCATCAGAGTACCTGTCACCAGCCCATCAGAGTGGCCGAGTACCTGTCACCTGCCCTTCAGATTACCCAAGTACCTGTCACCAACCCATCTGAGTAACCGATTACCTATCTGCAGCCCATCAGAGTACCCAAGTACCGTTTACCAGTCCATCAGATTACCCGAGTACCTGCCTGCAGCCCATCAAAGTACTTGAGTACCTATCCGCAGCCCATCAGAATACCTGAGTACCTATCTGCAGCCCATCAGAGTCCCCGAGTACCTAGCTGCAGCCCATGCCTCATAGAATATACCTTGGGTGTTTGCTTTCCAAAATGGGGTCATTTTGTAGGTAATTCCACTGTCCTGGTGCTCCAGGGCTTTCAAAAGTGTGATAGGTATCAATTAAATTTTATGTGTAATTTATGCTCCTAGAACACCTGACGGTGCTCCCTGCATGTTTGGCCTCTGTATGTGGCCAGGGTGTGAAAAAGTCTCACACATGTGGTAGTGCCATACCCGGGACGAGCAGCAGAATATATTTTGGGGGTTAATTTTTGCTATATACATGCTATGTGTTAGAAATACCTTTATAAATTGACCACTTTGTGTAAAAATAAAAGCGTTTTCATTTTCTTTCCACGTTTTTCGAAGACTTGTGGAAAAAAATGAACCATTCAAAAGACTCATAATGCCTCATAGAATATATGCTGGGGTGTTTGCTTTCCAAAATGGGGTCATTTTGTGGGTAATTCCATTGTCCTGGTGCTCCAGGGCCTTCAAAAGTGTAATAGGTCGTTAGGAAATTAGATGTGAAAATTCTGCTCCTAGAATGCATGACGGTGCTTCCTGCATGTTGGACCTCTCTATGTGGCCAGGCTGTGAAAAAGTCTCACACATGTGGTATCGTCATACTCGGGGCAAGTAGCAGAATGTATTTTGGGGTGTAATCGGAAGTATGCATATGTTGTGTGTGAGAAATAACTTCTTGTTATGACAATTTTGTGCAAAAAAAAAAATTCTTAATGTTCCCAATAATTGTGGGGAAAAAAGTACAACTTCAAAAAACTTGCCATGCCTCATACTAAATACCTTGGAATGTCTACTTTTCAATTTGGGGGGTATTTGTACTTTCCTGACATTTCAGGGCCTCGAGAAATGAGATCAGCCGTCAGTGCATCAGGTGTGATCAATTTTCAATGATTGGCACCATAGCTTGTAGACTCTATAACTTTCACACCGACCAAATAATATACACTTATTTGGGTTATTTTTTACCAAAGATTATTTGGGTTATTTAAAGATAGGTAGCAGTATAAGTTTTGGCCCACATTTATGAACAAAAATTACTTATTTGCAAAATTTTATCATAGAAACTAAAAAAAAGTGTTTTGTTTTTTTTTACATTTTCACACTTTTTTCACTTATGTCGCAAAAAATAAAAATCCCAGTGGTGATTAAATTTCACCAAAAGAAAGCTCTATTTGTGTGAAAAAAATAATAAAATTTTTGTTTGGGTACAGTGCAGCATGAGAGAGTAATTGTCATTCAAAGTGTGAGAGCGCTGAAAGCTGAAAATTGGTCTGGGCAGCAAGGGGGTATAAACGTCCTGTATTGAAGTGGTTTTAATGCAGTTATACACAATCATGCGTTTATACTCAGATCATATATATGAATTAATTAAATGTGAAATCATGTATTTATGAGCTTTTTATGTAGTTTTATATTCAACCATGCGTCTATACTCAGATCAGAAATTTTGTATTTATCTATTGTCAATTGTATTTATATCTGCTTTTATTACCTGCAATGTATAATGATCCTTTTTATGTGTACCGCTGTGAATAAACTTCAGTGCCATCGTGCATCATTTTATCACCTGTGTTACACGTCTCATTTAAAGTCACAATCCCCCTATTCTCAATGAAACAGGGATGGAGGTACATGTGTTAGTGTTATTATACCATGCCCCTCATTTAAAGTCCCAAATTACTCCTTTTCCTTTTGCTTGTGTCAGTAGTTGAGACTGTTGTGCCATTGTCAGTTTGAATTGTTGTATTTCTTTGTCTAACCCTTCTTCCCCTGAGGGCTTTTGTTGTGTAATAAGGCACATTTTAAAATTCAGGTATGTCAGTGGGTTTGAGCTTAGTAAGGGCGGGTCATCACTGGGAGAAATAGAAGGACCCATCCAATCAGTGGCTCCCCTGGGATTAGTACTATACATGTATTACACCATAAATATATACATTTTTTACACAGTTCATCAATCACATTAGGAGCTAATTTAAGCCCCAAATTTGGAGTTGTTTTCTATATGATACAAGGACGATCAGGTAGAATAGGTCCCAATATAACTTCTTATATCCCAATATTTTTCATTATTTTCAAAAAAGTAGTACTTTGGGAGTTAAATCCCATAAAAAAAGATAGTTAGAAAAATATATCTTCATAGTTTTCTGTACTTTTTGTTGTGCCTACCTACTTGATCCATAATGTGTTTCATTTGTTCATTGTATCCCTTTTCTAAAAACCTGTCAAGTAAAATATTGGCCTGTTCTTTATAATCATCATCTGTTAGGGCTCATTCAGAGGGGCATGTCGGTGTGCGGACTCTGCTTTCCTCAGCAGGGATCGATCCGTTGATCCCCGGTGAGCAGGCAGATGACAGATCCGTCTCCACTCACTGTGCGGAGGTGGACCTGTCAGAGCCCCGCTCTCCTCTATGGAGATCGGATGAAAACGGACCCCTGTCTGTTTTGATCCGATTCTATCCGATCCAATTCTCCAGACAGAAGGAAAATAGCGTTTCCATCAGTCTGTATTTCACAGACAGGATCGGATAATGGCGGACATCAGTGGACATGTCACCGCTGACATCTGCCGCTCCATAGGGCTGAATGGAGCAACTGACTGACTGAAAAACTGACAGGTGAACATGGCTAGAACGCCTGTGTGAAAGGGGCCTTACACAATATCTCTGCATTCTCAAACACTGGCCTTCCAGGACACATTAGATATCCATTCTTCCATGGTGAAAGTGGTTTGTCGATATGTAACCATTTTGATGGGTGGATTTAAAATAAAACTTAAAGTGGTTCTAAAGCCTTAAAGTAGAACTATGGTCAAAATGAAGAAATCAATATGTTATGCACCTATACAGTCTGTTAAACATGTCACTGATTGTTTTGCAAAAAGCAGTAAGGATGATGAGTTATCTACCTTGTCTCCAGCTCTCATGTGCACTTCCTTTAGTGAGGTGACAACTTGACTTCCTGGTTTTTGAATTGCCGGAGTTGAACAGCACACATGTTGTCCCCATTTGCGTCTATCTCTCTCTGCCAAAACGCCCTGACATCACGAAGGGGAGAGGCTCCTATATCCATGGAAATCTCAGCCATTCATTCTACACACAAGTCCCAATTAGGCTCTGCCCACAACTAGCCCACGAAGCCCCGCCTACCTATGTCCTGCCTTTGCCTGTCCACTGCTCTGTCTATACAGCCAGCTCCTAGGTTGGATTTTGTTCTGTTGGTTTACAAATTACCAGAGGTGAGCAGGCAGGGAGAAGCACACAGATTAATAGACTGATCTGTGTGGAAATTAACCTGTAATGACTTGTACTGTTTTACATAGCACACACCCAGCTATTGATTGGCAGATGGGTGTGTGTTATGTAAAATAGACTGAGCATCATAGAAAGCTGGATGACTGTTGGATAGAGAAGATACTTTACTGAAAGGAAATGGCATCTGAGCTCTGCTCTGCTGAACTCCTCCCATCATCTCTAGCAGTGTATAGCAAAGAAGAAATGAAAAAGGGATTACAGACCACACTTGTAGCTACGCGGTAGGAAAATAATCATATCTGTTATTATGTTTATTACCATGTGCAACTTTCAGGTACTTATATGAGGATTTACTAAAATATGTATGTTGCCGTTAGTTGTACTTTAAAGTTTTTCACCTTAATGCATTCTATTCATTAAGGTGAAAAACATTCTGTGCTGCAACTTACCCCAGCCCCCTCTTTTTCTTACCTGAGCCCAATTCAATCCAGCGATGTGCACGAGCGCAGCAGCTCCCGCCGCTGTCCCTCTCCTCAGTGGACTGATTGATAGCAGCAAGAGCCATTGGCTCCTGCTTCTGTCAATCAAAAGCTGTCACACAGGGCAGGGAGCGGACCTGAGTCTTGCTGTCTGTCAAAGGATGCAGCAGCGGGACTTGGGAGCAAGCGTGCATGGATGCCCCAGGGAAAGCGGCTTTCCATGGGGGCACACACTGAGGGGGAGGGGCCTGAAGCACCAGCAGGGGACTCCATAAGAAGAGGATTGGAGCTGTTCTGTGCAAAAGCATTGCACAGAGCAGATAAGTATAGGCATGTTTGTTATTTTAATTGAAAAAAAATCAGGGTTTAACCAGTTGCCGACCAGCCGCTGCAGTTACACTGCGGCAGGTTGGCTCGGCTGCGCAAACTGCCATCATTGTACATCAGCCAAGCATGTGCAATTTGCAGGCGAGTGCGCTACATGAGCGTGCCCTCTACAGAGGCAGATCGCCTTCTGCAGAGGCAGAACGGGAATCCGCCATTGTAAACATGGCGGTTCCCCATTTTGTCAGGGGACATGACACTTATCTACTGTTCCCTGTAATCGGGAACAGTTAGATCTGTCATGCTCCGTGCAGCCCAGCCCCCACACAGTTAGAACACTGTGAGGGAACACACTAAACCTACAGTTTAACCCCTTCCCTGCCAATGACATTTACACAGTAATCAGTGGCTATTTAAAGCTCTGATCGCTGTATAAATATCGTTGGTCCCAAAAAAGTGTCAAAAGTGTCCGATTTGTCCGCAGCAATATCGCAGTCCCCATAAAAATCACGGATCGCCGCCATTACTAGTAAAAAAATCTATTCCCATAGTTTGTAGACGCGATAACTTTTGCGCAACCCAATCAATATATGCCTATTGCAATTTTTTTTTTTTTTACCAAAAATATGTAGAAGAATATATATCAGCCTAAACTGATGAATACATTTTTTTGGATATTTATTATAGCAAAAAGTAAAAAAAAAATGTTTTTTTTTCTTCAAAATTGTCACTCTTTGTTTATAGTGCAAAAAATAAAAAACGCAGAGGTGGTCACATACCACCAAAAAAAGCTCTATTTGTGGGAAAAAAAGACGTCAATTTTGTTTGGGTACAGCGTCACACGACCGCACAATTGTTAGTTAAAGCAACGCAGTGCTCTGGTCAGGAAGGGGGCAAATCCTTCCGGGGCTGAAGTGGTTAATACAGCTTTAAGTTGGTACCAAAACCACTACCGTAAAATCAGTCTGTATATGCAGTAAAGCATGATTGTTATACTCACTGCGGAACCTAAGGGGTTAATCCTCTGCATTGTGTAAAAGGACTGTTTGAGCGTGTCTTCTCTGATCCTTCTCTTCTTCCATTGTCCCCAATCTATCTCCTGATAGAACAGAGCCTTGGGGACACTCTGCACATGCTCAGTTTGGTGTTTATTGCTAGGGATGTTTTTTTTTTTTGGGAGAGTGCATGTGGTCAGCACAGGGCCAATCGGTACTGTCCAGGCAGCAGGTCAGGGGTCAAGCAGCCTCATAGGATAATCAGGGGAGAATGAAATCTCCTCCTACAAGCTTTAACCAGTTCTCTGCTGGACACTGATAGAAGTCACAAGACTGCTCTAACTGCTGATGAGAAAAGGCATTTAGCAGTTTATGTTTACTAAAATAATTGCAATTCCATGTTCTGTGTACTGTAGAAGACCAGATATAGTGAATGCGGGCTCCTGGGTTTAGTAACACTTTAATCTTCAAAAAGCTACCTTTCATAATGCACAAAGAAATTATTTTTCTGTTTCCTATGCTTACATATGAGCCGAATACCTTTGTTATTATTAGGTAAAGTGAGAAAATCAATAAGGCTATCTTCTCTACCTTGCCTTCATCTGGGCTAAGGGAATTCACTGGTGTCATCTGATAAGTGGATGTGTTGGAGCGGTAGATCTGGTAGAGGCATTTGAGAAAAGGATTTTTTATTCCTTGGGCAATGCCCCTATTTTTTGTTTGGTTAATGCATGTGGACAGTGGGTGAAGAATTACTAGGGATAAAGGGGTTTACTTTCTTTACACATATTTAGGGTAGCTATGGGGTTGATTTGCTAAATCTGGTGCAGCTCTGCATAGAGTCCAATCAGCTTCCAGTTTTTTTTGTCATAGCTTAACCACTTAAGGACTGGAAGGATTTCCCACATTAGGACCAGAGCACTTTTTGCGATTCGGCACTGCGTCACTTTAACTGACAATTTCGCAGTCGTGCGACGCTGTACCCAAACAAAGTTGACACCCTTTTTTTCCCACAAATAGAGCTTTCTTTTGGTGGTATTTGTTACCCTCTGCGTCATTTCTGCTCAGCGCTATTAACAAAAAAAGAGCCACAATTTTGAAAAAAATTTGCTATAATACATGGCTGATTTATATTCTTCCTCATATTTGTGGTAACCGCTTTTATTGATTGGTTTGCGTAAAAGTTGCCACGTTTACAAACCATGAGAATTAATTTATGGTGTTTTTACTATTTTTTTTTTTTACTAGTAATGGCGGCGCTCTGCGATTTGTATCGGGACTGTGATATTGCGGCGGACATGTCGAACATTTTTTACACTTTTTTGAGACCAATGACATCTATACAGCGATCAGAAATTGAAATATCCACTAATTACTGTATAAATGTCACTGGTAGTGAAGGGGTTAACCTGCAGGGGGCAATGAAGGGGTTTACACTTTTCCCTAAGTGTGTGCTGACTGTGAGGGGGCTGGGCTGCTATGGGCATAAGAGATCTAACTGATCCCAGTGACAGGGATCAGCAGATCTCTTACATACTGCCTGACAGTGCAGGGAACCGCCGTGTTTACATTGGCGGTTCCTCGTTTTTCTTCTCTGCCAGGCAATCGCGGGTAGCTGGCAGACATCGAGTCCGCTGGACCCGCGGCCACACTGCTGCAGAGTGCGGAGGGCATGAGAGTGCGCTGCCGTTTATAAACAACGATTCGCGCTACAGCGCCACTCTGCAGCAGTAAATGTATGCAAGCCGGTCGGGAACCGGTTCATTGAACAAGCTAAAGTTAGAAGCTGATTGGTTACCATGCACAGCTGCAACAGACTTTGCACTCTCCAGTTTTAGTAAATCAGCCTGTATATGTTTGAGGAGGTAGCAAAGTTGGGGGGTGGGGGGGTTACCCTTTAGAAACATCAAGGTATTTTACAGTATGGGCAAATAAATTGTAAGGATTCATTAAAATGAAGAACTGCAGACGGGCCACTGATAAGGCAGTACAGCCAGCCCTCCTGTACCGGGTCCAGGCCCCATCAGTTCAAAAGGGGGACCCAGGCACCTGCTGAGCAGGAGTGACGGCTGTACTTATGGCCAACTCTTGTGGCTCCCCCTGCAGCTCTGCTGGCTACTCCCCCCTTTTTTTTCCACTGGCTGCACTGCAGGGGGATTGGTATCTGTGTCCCCACCTGCCTGATGTCCTGGCCTTCCTGTGTGCCCCCCTACTCTCCTCTCCCGCCAGGGGCTGCTGGCACACGGGGATGTTTCAGGATGGAGAGCGAAGGGTGTGCGGACCTATTCACTAAACCCTTCCTTTCCTGAATGAACCGATCACTCACTGTGTCCATTCATCACTGAAGCGTAGTAAATTGTGTTGACTATGCTTCAGTTTGTGAATGAACAGGGAGCCTCAGAGCTCTTTCCACTCATTCACTGTCCAGTGCAGCTGAGGCTGCAGAGAAAGGGACTGGAGAATCTGTTCCTTTCTTTGTCTCAAGTGTGAGACATCAGGGATCTATTTAGACTCCTAATATTTCACCAAAGGTACCCCCAAGAATGGTGTTAAAAAATGTGTAAAAATAAAAAATAAAGGTAGGCTGTACAGGACCCAGTGATTTCTAACAGCAGCTATGACTGCAAAAAAGGAAAATAACTCCAATAATATACAGGGTTATATACAGTATGATGCTCTATTCACTTATATAGTAGGCCTTTGGGATATTACCAATTGTACAAGATGTCGACAGGCACCAAGAGAATGTATTCAACTTATCTTGAGATTGGTGGTACATTGGTGAGATATTGAAAATATTTCATTCAACATATTGATATTACAGTATTTTCAAAACAAATGTATGCAATCTATGTCCATGGCTATTGGGACATCTGTAGAAATCCAGTTAATCTGGGATTGGGGCTTAGTAGAACATTATTTCTCACTAGAAAACTGATTGCACCAAAGTGCAACATGAATATCGGTAATAAATCTGAATCTGAAATGAGAGTGGTTTAATTTTCAGCATAGGGGAGCTTTGAGCAAATTTCAAAATATTGGGGCAGAGTAGCTTTAGATATGCGGTTTGGTACCAAACCGGTAAGAAAATGAAAGATGCTACAAAGCTTGGCAATGTTGGTGAGATATTTTTTCATGGAAAATGGAGAAAAGAAAGGAAGTTTTTTTCCTGGACCAGAGGGTTGGTACAGAATAGAAGGTGTAATATTTTAACCACTTGACCTCTAGAAGATTTATCCCACTTCATGAGCAGGCCATTTTTTGCGATACAGTGCTGTATTACTTTAACTGACAATTGTGTGGACATGCGACGTTGTACCCAAATAAAATGTATGTCCTTTTTTCCCCACAAATGGAGCTTTCCTTTGGTGGTAAACAAAAAAAGAGCGACAATTTTGAAAAAAAAAAAAAAAATATATATATATATATATATATATATATATATATATATATAT
>BLSH010137593.1:331870-343022 GCA_018402905.1 Glandirana rugosa
TAGAGAAATTAACGAGTGTTACTGAGATTCCCGGACAAGTGTGGATCCACTGAACAGTCTGCTGAACTCAGTGGACTGTTCAACGGAGTTACGTCATGTTACCTTGACAAGATTATACTCGCTGAGTTCAGCAAGGCTGAATCTTTTTTCAAGGACATGATGAAGCCCCGCTGGAGTCGCACTGAACGTAACTGAAGATATTATCTTCAGCGGACGTTCGGGACGACTTCAGCGGAGTTCGCCCCGCTGAGCTCAGCGGGACGTTCCTCCCAGCGAAGTCCACGCTTGGCCGGGAATCAAGTCCTCTTTTACAATTTTATTTGTTGCAGCCAATGTCAGCACAGGTCAGAGGGAGAGGGGAAGATTTGCTGTAAATTGGTGGGGCTGCACTACTTAAAATGTTATTTTAACATTTTCTCCTGAACTAAGGGCCGGTTCGCACCTGAAGCGACCCTCCTTGCAGGGCGACTCGAGTCGCCCCGCTTGAGGCGACTTCAGCAGGGCTTGCAGGCGACTTCTATTATAGAAGTCAATGCAAGTCACGCTGAGGTCGCCCCGAAGTAGTACAGGAACTTTTTTCTAAGTCGGAACGACTTGAGTCGCTCATATTAGAACAGTTCCATTGTACTGCATTGAGGCAACTTGTCAGGTGACTCAAGTCGTCTGACAAGTCACCTAGGTGTGAACAGGCCCTTAGAGTCATTGTGAGCAATTAAAGAGATTCTTCCTCTGAGAAGAGTCAACCTAAATTCCTCTCCCACTCTGCCATATGAGGAGTCGTCCCCAGGCAGACCTTCCACCCCAAAATAGCATAAATTACCAAAAGGGAATGATCAGTTCTTTCGGAGGCTACGCATAGAGATTCAAATTGCACGAGGGGACAGCCCTAGGTTTTAAAGATCAGACAAAGATTGTCACCTGAGTAGCCATGTATTAATCATGTGTTGTCTGATGGAGGTTACAAGGTATGGTGTGCAGGTAAATGTTGAAGCTGGATGTTGACAGAGGACTCTATGTCAGAAAGATACACTGTCTAATTGGACAGTGGTACCACCTGGGTAATATTCTAACTTTTCTTTCCTGAACTAGGATAGGTCAAGGGAGCGCCTGAAACCAGTGCAAGCAAAATTAAGGTAAATAAGTGGTTGTTTTATTGAAAGTAGTAAAACCTAATAAAGCCAATGCATTTGGAGGACAAAGACTCCCCCTTCTTCAGGGCTATCAGAGACAAGAATACAGAAACATATATATATATTGATAGCATGATGTACATAAAAAGTCAATGTTAAAATATAAAAGCTCATGTATATGTCCTATCTAGCAGAACATCTTATATAGGGGTAGAACCATACAATACAAATATTTGGCATTTTGTTTAAAAGTTTCAATAAAAAAAAATTATAAAAAGAGGGCCAAAGGGAAGGAGAAGCAGAATATTCGATTCAATAAAAGAAGCTTCTTAATAAGTGGCGTGATGTAAAATGCATTCAAAAGATATATGTTCCTAAACTAGACATCAGTGTAAGCATTTTTTAAACACTTCTCATATTAGAGGACCTAGCCTAAATCACTCTCCTATTCAACCATATAAAGTAGGCTTCCCCAGGCAAATCCACTGTGCACTACAAGTGCACTTGGAAGTGCAGTCGCTGTAGATCGGAGGGGAAGATCTGAAATGAGGGTCTCCTGGCGCCGTGGCTGGGAGGTGCGGCACATGTGAGGACCAGTGCGTGTCTTAAGAGATTTTTTTTGCCTCTACACGGGATATCTAGGGCAATCTTCAATAGTACGAAGATCTGTTCCACATATGCATTTTGAGTCATCTGTCATCGGGCTGTTTAGGCAATTTAAACAAACCCATTTTTGTGATTCACGCATGCCACACATCAACGCGTCTCCTTTGTGTTTGGGCACGTAGTCACTGACACCCCTGTTTTCCTCTGGACTCCACTGTGGCGATTCTTACATTTGTAGGACTATTTTTCTTGGATTTAAAATTCCCAGGAGACCCCATTCCATTTTTATTGGCTCCCACAGCATGGATTGATTTCCCCTGTGTTCTACACCACAAGGGATCGTATACCCCAATTTGATTTTTGTTTCCCCTGAAGAAGCCATATCAGGTGAAATGCATCGAGAAAGGATCATCTACCTTTCATCTTGGGGCCTTTGACATCTGCTATTTTATATCTTTATGACTGCACCTATATCTGGGGCTGTGAATCTCTCTAGCTCCATGGGAGTTATGGAATGGACAATGTTTGTTTGTTTACAAAGCCCCATTGGTGGGCAAGGTTTTAATGTGATTTAATAAATGTAATTTTTTAACTTCTATGTCTTTATCTGTTTTTTCAGAGATGGGGTTGACCAGCACTATGAAAGTCCCATCATCTTTATACTGGGGTTTCCTTACCCTAGTTAATTAGTTCAAGATCTGAAATGAGGGGAAGCTCTGCTGATTTCTATCATCAAATCATGTGCAAGTAAAAATGCTGTTTTTTGTTCTCCTTGCATATCCCCTTCAGATCTACAGCGACTGCACTTTCAAGTGGACTTGTAGTGCACATTGGATTTGCCTTTAGTAAATAAACCCCTGTGGGTTATTAAATATGGGAGTAAGAGGGCCAGGCCCTGAGGAGAGGCTGTACTACCAAATAACATTTCATTAATGGAGGAGATAACGAATACAGGGAGTCAGAGGCTGCCCTAGATTTATTAATACTTAATGAAAACAAAGTTCACCGTTAACCACCTTACCTCTGGAAGACTTTACCACCCTCATGACCAGGCCATTTTTTGCTATTTAGCACTGCGCTACTTTAACTGGTAATTGCTTGCTCATGCAACACTGTACCCAAACAAAATTGATATAATTTTTTTGGTATTTGATCACCACTGGGTTTTTTATTATATAAACAAAAAATACCGAACATTTAGAAATAAAAACAATATTTTTTTACATTCTGCTATAAAACATGACCAATAAAAAAAATCAACTTTCTTTCTAAATTTAGGCCAAAATCTACTCTGCTACATGTCTTTGTAAAAAAAAAAATATCCCAATAAGTGTATAGTGATTGGTTTGCATGAAAGTTATAGCATCTACAAACTATGGAATATACAGTATACCGGTGTCTATTTTTTTTATACTACTAATGGCGGTGATCAGCGACTTATAGTGTAACTGTGATAGTGTGGTGGGCAATCTGACATTAACTCAAGTTGGGTGGGAACTGACTAACTACCACTGACATCAACAGTGACACTAATACAGTGATCAGTGGTAATACTATACACTGTCACTGTACAAATGACACTGGCTGGGAAGGGGTTGACATCTCAAGTAATCAAGGGGTTAAATGTGTGTTTTAATTTGTGTAATGTGTGCTGCTTTTTACTAACAATCTCTTTGTTTTTTACCCCTGCTTTGCACAGAAAAGAAACAGAGAGATTGTTCCCTCGGTACAGAGCCCTGTATTGATTGCCAACACAAGGCTGTGCTGTGATTGGACACAGCCCATAAGCAGATCCTGGCCATGAATCATTGGCTTGGACCTGCTGAAAATCTCCAGCTGTGTACAGTCACAGAGTACCAGTACACCGCTGTGCCTGCCGGTCCACAAGTGGATAAAAAGTGTATTCATAACCAAAACTTTTTCCCTTAACGCTAAGGCACACAGGATAAAGTCATTCAGGTACACCGGGTTATGCTGCCACCTTCAGATGACCCCTCCCCCTCCCAAAATGACTGTTTTTTTCTAGTATCCTAGAAAAATGGATGTCTTCTCTCCTCTGAGAGAAAGAAAACCTTTTCTTTTTACCAAGATTCTTTTTCTTCTAGCAAGTTTCTTTATTTGCTGCAGAGACAGAAAGTGCTAATTTTTCAGCGTTCCAGATCAGCTGATCCTTGGCATTTTCACAGAAGCCGTACCTGGACCATGCTGAGAGGATAAAGTGGGCCGGACTGTAATGTGTCTTTACGCACTGAGATACAGTGAGCAAAATTATAAACGCAACACTTTTGTGTTTGCCCCTATTTATCGTGAGCTGAACTCAAAGATCTACGACTTTTTCTACGTACACAAAAGGCCTATTTCTCTCAAACATTGTTCACAAATCTGTCTAAATCTGTGTTAGTGAGCACTTCTCCTTTGCCGAGATAATCCATCCACCTCACAGGTGTGACATATCAAGATGCTGTTTAGACAGCATGATTATTGCACAGGTGTGCCTTAGGCTGGCCTCAATAAAAGGCCACCCTAAAATGTGCAGTTTTACTGTGTTGGGGGGGAGGGGGGTCCAAAAACCAGTCAGTATCTGGTGTGACCACCATTTGCCTCTATCTCCTTCGCATAGAGTTGATCAGGTTGTTGATTGTGGCCTGTGGAATGTTGCTCCATTCCTCTTCAATGGCTGTGCGAAGTTGCTGGATATTGGCAGGAACGGGAACACGCTGTTGTATACGCCGATCCAGAAAATCCTAAACATGCTCAATGGGTGACATGTCTGGTGAGTATACTTACCATGCAAGAACTGGGATGTTTTCAGCTTCCAGGAATTATGTACAGATCCTTGCAACATGAGGCTGTGCATTATCATGCTGCAACATGAGGTGATGGTCGTGCATGAATGGCACAACAATGGGCCTAAGGATCTTGTGACGGTATTTCTGTGATTCAAAATGCCATCAATAAAATGCACCTGTGTTCGTTGTCTATAGCATACGCCTGCCCACACCATAACCCCACCGCCACCATGGGGAACTGGATCCACAATGTTGACATTAGCAAACCACTCACCCACACAATGCCATACATGCTGTCTGCCATCTGCCCTGTACAATGAAAACTGGGATTCATCCGTGAAGAGAACACCTCTCCAAAGTGCCAATGAATGTGAGTATTTGCCCACTCAAGAAGGTTACGACGAACTGCAGTCAGGTCGAGACCCCCATGAGGATGACGAGCATGCAGATGAGCTTCCCTGAGACAGAACAAGGGAAGCTGAAAACATCCCAGTTCTTGCATGGCCAGCATACTCATCTGACATGTCACCCATTGAGCATGTTTGGGATGCTCTGGATCGGTGCATATGACAGCGTGTTCCAGTTTCTTGCAATATCCAGCAACTTCGCATTGCTATTGAAGAGGAATGGACCAGCATTCCACAGGCCACAATCAACAACTTGATCAACTCTATGTGAAGGAGATGTGCTGCACTGTGAGAGGCAAATGCTGGTCACACCACATACTGACTGGTTTTCAGACCCCGTGGACCCCCCAACACAGTAAAACTGCACATTTTAGAGTGGCCTTTTATTGTGGCCAGCCTAAGGCACACCTGTGCAATAATCACGCTGTCTAATCAGCATCTTGATATGCCACACCTGTGAGGAGGATGGATTATCTCTGGAAAGGAGAAGTGCTCACTAACACAGATTTAGACAGATTTGTGAACAATATTTGAGAGAAATAGCCCTTTTGTGTACGTAGAAAAATTTGTAGATCTTTGAGTTCAGCTCATGATAAATAGGGGCAAACACAAAAGTGTTGTGTTTATAATTTTGCCCAGTGTATATTGATAGCGTTTGCTTAGACACCTGTGTGTAACATGTGAGGCAGTCATATAACATACTGTAACTGAAATGTACGTATTGTGATCTCGTACACCTGGTGATGTATCAACATTCCTATTCCTTAAATGCATATCAGAACAATGCTACCATTTTTAAAACCTCAAAAAAAGTCCCATGGGTAACGTTGTTCTGGTATGCTTATAATAAAACTGAAGATTTCCATATCAGTCACTGATCAAGCACTATTTCTTCTATTTTCATTTCCACTGAATGGTCACCCATGGTTTGTACGGCATAGCTCTCTCAATATCAAGTTATTAAAATATACATTTTGCTATACAACTATATGTACTTGTCAATAGAAAAGTTTTAAGATTTTGTGTTTTTTATGTTACTACCGTTTTTTTGTATGACTTACATTCTTGAATGCCACAGGGGACGATGGCACTTTACAATTCATAAATAATAATGTTGAAGGTACACTTTAATTAGTTTTGTTGCTGCTGACATTTCCTTTTTTTATACCCTGCATTTTTATTTTCTTTACATAAAGACACCAAAGACGCAGTAGGCCTCATTAGTGCAGGAAAATGTCAGCTTTCCCTTTCTGACCAGCTCTTGAAAAACAGCTGAAATCTAATTGGTTGCTTTGGGCAACACAAGCACATTTCAGCTCCGTGCTCTGCTTTATGTCCATTCATAATTACAACACGTAAAGATATGAATAACAGTGAAATGCTTGCTGTACCTCATCTGAATCATCCTGTAGCCTGTTGGTGGTGCTGTTGTCTAACTCTTCTTGCTCCTGAGTCCTGAGCTCAGAGTATCTGTATGTAGCATTACTGAAAAGAACATTGAAGGGATTATCCAGTTTGTCTCAAAGCGACTTTCTCTGAGCAAATGAATCATCATGAAATAACACTCCAAGATCATCGACTGTTTGTGCATCTTATTGTAGTAACAATGCATTTTTCTAAATGTGTAATAAGCTTTTCTTAATCAGAAATTATAATTGTTATAATTATATATATATATATATATATATATTGTTTTACAAGCACAGTGCTGGTAAAAAAAAAAAAACAAGGAAAAAAAAAAAGCCAGGTTCTCACACCCAATACGTGTTTCTTTTTCCTAAAGCCTATAAAACTCAGAACAACTTACCTGAATTCAGTGTGACAGTAGTAGTGTAGTGTAGTAGTGACGAAGGGCGATCAGAACTTTCTGTCTGTGCCCTCCACTGCTCATCTGCCCGGTCTTGTGTCCTCTCATTGTGATATCACGCCTAAAGGCATCAGGACCCTGTGTGGACTCCAGTGAGGATCCAGTGATGGACTCTTACAATAGACAATGGTAAGCTTCCATGCCACCAGAATGCAAAATGAGCACTACAGACCGAACCCTTGCACACCATGGACCAGAAGAAAGAATACTTTGGACCTGGCTTGTTACATGACCAAAGATTTAAAGACTTGTTTGGCTGGGCTTCTCCTATGGATCACAGGAGTGAAATCCGTTTTGCACTCCTGTGACCCATTTTCAGCAGAGAGCAGAAAACGGCCCGCTCCGCCCCTCCACAGCTCAGCAATCCAATGAGCGTGGAGGGAGATGAGCAGAGAGCTCTGACTGACAGTCTGCAGCTCTCTGCTCACGGAGCTCTGAAAACCAAATGATCAGCGGTGTGTGATCGTTTGGTTTTCAGTTCAGAGGCGCCGGGGGGGGGGGGGGGGGGGCAGATGCAGCATCCAAGTAAGTATAAATCGGAAAAATAAAAGCCAACAATACTTTCAAAGTGATTGTAAATTTTCTTTTGTTTTTTTAAATAACAAACATGTTATACATACTTGTTCTGTGCAATGATTTTACACAGAGCAGCCCTGATCCTCCTCTTCTCGGGTCCCCTGCCTGCACTCTTGGCTCCTCCTCTTCTCGCGTGCCACCATAAGAATGTGATTTCCTATAGGTGCACAACTGTGGGCTCAATCCCGAGCCGCGCTGTCTGCGCCCACAGACAGTGCAGCTCAGCCCCGCTCCCGTGTTAAAGGATTTCACTGACAGCAGCAGGAGTCAATGGCTCCCACTGCTATAAACCTGTCCTGTGAGGAAAGATAGTGGAGAAAGCTGCTGATCAAGGGCACAGCGTTGGAACAAGAATGGGGGGGGGGGGGGCGGTGTAGCTGCGCACAGAAGGTTTTTTTACTTTAGTGCATAGAATGATAGTGAAAAACCTTCTACCTTTACAACCACTTTAGGTAATTAGAGCTTTTAGGTAGACTTTGTAAAAATAAAATATATAATTTAGGGACGGAGGAGTGAATTAGGAGAGGGATTCTTGTCTCCATAGAGATGAGCGTTAATTTAAATAATTTACAACATATGTATAAATAGAGAAAGTTTAGTTTACCATTTATAAAGCATAAACATTTATTACTCCCATGATATTGGTGTCACAGAGCATTTTGAGTTTTCTAAAGAGGACAGTAGAAACTGTTTTCTATTAGGCTGTCTCTCTCTCTCTTACCTACCTCTCTACTAGAAGGTAGAGAGGTAGGTAAGTGAAAGGGGTTAATTTACTAAAGTTGCACTCTGCAAGAGCACTTGCTGCAGCAAGGTGGATACAGATACCTTTGGGGTTGATTTACTAAAGTTAAATAGACTGTGTACTTTGCAAAGTGCAGTTGCTCCAGGGCTTAGTAAATGAGCAGAAGCTGTGCTGACTTCCATCATCCAATCATGTGCAAGCAAAAATGCTGTTTTTTTTTTTTACATCTTCCTTGCATGTGATTGGATATTCTTTGCAAAGTGTAGCTTTAACTCATTTACCAAGCTCTGGAATCACTCCTCTAAAGCCTCGTACACACAATGCAATTGTTGTACGACCGCACGTCCAACTTTTCTCAAAATCGGCTGCCTGTGATTTTGTCTAGTGCACTGACGATAGTCATATTATCGTTCGACAAAGCCGAACGTAGTGACGCGTTAGGAGCGCATAAAGAGGAAGTTCGGGTGAATGTGAACGCAGGTTTACACTCCTGAACACTTCCTGGATTCCGAGCATGCACGTTTGTACTTAGAACTTTTGCTTGTCCAACTTCTGTACAGACGAGACGAAAATCGTACGACGCCTTGTCGGCAAACAAAAGTTTACTAGTCTTCTCATACAACTTCTGTTGGACGATTATTCAAAATCGGCTGTGGAATGGAGCGTACTAACGGTCGGATAATTGTACGACAGGCTGTCGTACGACAGTTTTCGGCTGATAATTGTACTGCGTGTACTGGCCTTAACTCCTTCAGCTAAATATCGGGTACTGAGCTTTGCCTGAACACCACCTGCTGCCTGATAATTGTAAATATGAAATACTAATGTGCAATATTTTGTATTTACCAAACAAAAAATTACAATTTTTTTTTTTAGTCCTGAACACAATATAACCGCTTGCCGACGGCTGATCGGCAATTGACGGCGACAATGTGGCTCTGTAACGCGAATCGCCGTCATACGACGGCGGCCGCGATACAGAGCCACTGTGAGCGCGCGCGCGCCGCCGGAGGCGCGCCCGCGCGCTCACTGTGTCCGGGGGGGTCCAGGGAGCGGGTGCGGCGGCTTCGATTGCCGCCGGCCACCCGCGATGCCCCCCCCCCGGAGCGAATGAGCGGAGGTCCGTGTATGTAAACACGGACCTCCGCTCTGTGTGAGGGGGAAGGGCTGTGATCACAGCCTTCCTGTAAGTGAAGGCTGTGACCACTTCCTTTCCCCAGCTAGGCAAGTCCCCCTACAGTAAGAACACGCCCAGGGAACACAGTTAACCCTTAGAGCGCCCCCTGCAGGNTAACCCCTTCACTGCCAATGGCATTTACACAGTAATCAGTGCATTTTTATAGCACTGATCGCTGTATAAATGCCAATGGTCCCAAAAAAGTGTCAAAACATTCCGACATGTCCGCCCCAATATCGCAGTACCGCTAAAAATCGCAGATCGCCGCCATTTTTAGTAAAAATAAAAAATAAAAACCCCAAAAATGAATTCTCATCATCCGTAAATGCGACCACTTTTGCGCAAACCAATCAATAAACGCCGATTGCGATTTTTTTTTATCGCAAATATGAGGAAGAATATAAATCGGCCAAAAACGGTGAAAAAAAATGTTTTTTTATATATTTTTTTTGGATTTGTATTTTAGCAAAAAGTAAGAAATTTGGGGTTTTTTTGCAAAATTGTCGCTCTTCTTTTGTTTATAGCGGCGATCAGAAATGACGCAGAGGTGATCAAATACCACCAAAAGAAAGCTCTGTTTGTGGGAAAAAAAGGACGCAAATTTCGTTTGGGTGCAACGTCGCACGACCGCGCAATTGTCAGTTAAAGCGACGCAGCGCCGAATCGCAAAAAGTGCTCCGGTCCTAAAGCTGGAAATCCTTCCGGGGCTGAAGTGGTTAAAATAAGCAAAAAAAAAATGCAATAAATTGTATTTAAAAAAACAAGCATTGGAAATTTGATGAAGGTGAAATATATTGCCTATGACATCCAGATCTCAGCTCTCGTTTTTCTCAAATGCAGGATAGAGAACACCTCTTGTTTTCCTTTCCATCGGATTATATACGTGATGCATTCTATAAGATTCTAGCTGTGCTGGTCACACAAGGGGTTTCTGCAGATTAACTAACCTAAAAAATCAATACTACGGATTTAGTTTAAAAAAAATGCATGTGATATACAGTATGTATTGAGATACATCGCCAGGGAATTCCAAATCTCTCTTGACAGAAAAAATTGTTTGGCAACTGTAATTTTGAACAACTTTAGATTCTTGCTGTACAAATTAAAAATTATAGTCCTTTATATTTACTTGTGTAATAATGTTTTTACATAAAATAGTTATAGTCTATTAATTATTATTACCTATCATATTGTCTTTTAAGAGAAGTAAATACAGTATACATGAAGTGTACAGTCAGGTAGATTAGCCATTCGGGTCTCACTCGCAGTAAAATGTTTTTATTCTCTGTCACGAAGAAGCATGTCAATAACAAATTTCTATTGATTATTATTTTGTTAGTTCACATCTACCTGCTGCAACTTAGCACACTTTTAGGGCCTCATGCACATAGGGTATATATAGTATTTGGGTTTCCACGCATAAAGCAGGCCCACTGACATAACTGGTAACTGCACAAGAACTCATGTGTCATGCAGTTTATTTGCATGTTGAATCATCTACACAGGGGTTTCTCAACCCATGGTACGCGTACCCCTGGGGGTACGTGTACCACGGGCAGGGGGTACACCGCACAGAGCTGAGTGAGACTTCTCACTCTCGCTTCTGCTGCAGCTGCCTCCTTCACAATTCAGACTGCCGCTGCCACCCGGAGACTGACAGCGGCGTGTGTTTGAGAGGAGGAGGGGGGTGGGGGATCCGCCTGGAGGCAGGGTTCATCATCCGCAATATGCCGGTGCGCTGCTCGCCCTCATTCATTTCAGAAGCCCGCCACGGCCGCTCTCCGCTCGCTGCCCAGGAGGGGAGGGGGGGATGCCTGATGGGGGGTCTGCACTAAAGAAGGGGGGGATTCCTGAGGGG
>BLSH010137593.1:354703-369013 GCA_018402905.1 Glandirana rugosa
CCCGACACAAGAGACTCAAAAAAGGTGTCCCCCAGCGGCGAGACGCCCAGGGGTCCTTCGCAGGGGGAGGGAATAGGAGTCCCCTTCTAAGACTCGGCCTCCTCCGGAGGTCCCAGAGTCCCTGGGGCCCCCTGGACAGACTCCTCCTCTGTCCACATAGGCCTTGGGGGCCTTAGGGGGCCTGGAAGACCCGCACACATAAGCAGAGCGCGATTCGCCATCTTGGTCCAGCTGCAACTTAGTGCGAATGCCAGCGATAATAGCGGCTACCAGCACTTTTGTTTGGTCAGCAGCTGGCTCCTGGTCCCCCTCAGTTAACACACTGTCACCACCTGTCTCCTCCTCAGACAGGTCCCCCGGGGTCCCTGAGACCCTGGAGGCCTCCTCCGGCTCAGAATCTTCCCCTGAGGATAAGGGAGGGGGACGCTTCCTGGGGACCCGCAGAGCGGCGACCCCCTGTGGAAAAAACTCAGAGAACACAGCCCGCAGCTGGGTGAGAAAGGCCCCTTGGTCAGACTGTGTGGCTGCTGATGCCACCTCAGCAGGTTCAGCAGAGAGATCAGCCATTGCCCAAATACACAGATGTAAGGGACGCCCCGCACAAAGCCACACACCCACAGGAGTCTGAGGACAGCACCCCACCACCACCAGCACCCGGAGGGAGCCCAGTTCCAGCTGCCTGTAGCGCAGATCGACTGAAGAGCTGCCCCTGTCAGCGCTGTCTTTCTGTAAGGAGAGATGTGAAGCTGCAGCCACGTGTAGAAATGCAGAGCATGCAGTGAAAATGGCCGCCAGGAAGCACTAGAGGCCGAATCCTCCTTACAGACAGCGTGCAGTACCGAAAATGGCCGCTCCGAGCGCTAGAGGGAAAGTCCCATAGACTGATAATGTCCGCGGCTACGGCAAAATGGCGGCGGTCCGCCGCAAAATGGCGGCCGATCGCCGCATGGCGATGCGGATGAGAAGGCCGAAAAAATCGCATGGTGCTGGGGGGGGGGGAGGGGGCGAGGTGTGGCAGGGGGCAAGACAGAGGACTGATCCCACCGGTGGCTACCCCGGACAGGGCGTCGTTTACCGAAAACGCACAAGTGTTGCGGACGTCGGGCCCTCTTCACCCCCTGTTGGGGGGGGAAGGAAGGGCGCTCACTTACCGGTCCGACGTCACGGTAGCCACCAGAAGCAGACTTTGCGCCCTTGACGGCGGTATGCTGCAGGCCCAAATCACCCTGCCGAGGGTATCGGTAAAGGGGACTAAGGGGGGATTTCATCCCGGGCCTCCCGCACGGAACGGGAAAGATGCGGCGGGTCCCCCTGAACGGGACTGGCTTCGCATCATGTCGGCCAGGTCGGGGAAAGTACAGAGCACCAGGACTCTCTATGCCCCGACCGGCTTCTTGATAGCAGATCATCTTGATTGCAGTAAAAAAATTAAAATAAAATAAAAAAGAAAAAAATGGTCACAATAGGACCGCAGTTCCCTATAGGGAAGCCAGGTCAACTCCTTGCGAACTAGGCATTGAAACTGGAGAGCTATACTGTGAGGGGGTTTGATGTAGGAAGAGAGGACGGCCCCCAGGGGAGGGGCCAGCTGATCTTTTCCCTGCCTAGTTAACTCCTAGTTGGACGAACATAAAACCCCATGAAGTAAATGAAGAAGCTGCGTCTGTCAGTGAACGTAAGGAGAAATAGGAGTCCAATCACACACGGTCCTGGAAATCAGTTGAAAAGTAGCGGGTGCTGCAGCACAAAGGACCAAGTGCAACGTTTTGGAGCTGCGGAAGACCTCTTCGTCAGGCATGTGAGTCATGTTGTATAACCTCACGTTTGGCGGGCCACCAGGGGTGCGAAATGTGGAAGTTAGGCCCCTTTCCCACACACGGACCGTTTGTCCGTTTTTCATCCATCCGTTGATGGATGAAAAACGGACATCAATGCATCTCTATGGAAAAACGGATGACAACTGATGATCAGCTATTTTCATCAGTTTTCATCCGCTTCCGTCAGCATCCGTTTTTTTGAACAGATGAAAGTCCTATTTTTCATCCGTCAAAAAAACGGATCGGACGAAAAACGGATGTAAACTGACGAACGGTCAGTTTTTCATCCGTTTTTGCATTGGTAGTGAATGTAAAAAAAAACTGATGAAAAACTGATGACCACTGATGAGAAAACGGATGAAAAAAAACGGATAAAAAACGGATTAACTGATGAACTGATAAACTGATGAACGGTCCGTGCGTGTGAAAGGACCCTTAGTCACAAGGTGTTGTCAATATTCCCATCAGACACTGGAAATTGGCTCAAAAGTAAGCAGGTGCTGCAGCGACTACCTGCTGGAAACAATGCACATATTCACCAGCACACCATGGATCATTAAATGTTGTCCAAAGTTTTTACTTCAGAAAGATCACATCACAAAGGACCAAGTGCAATGTTTCAGAGTTGAGCTTGGTCCTTTGTGATGTGATCTTTATGCAATAAAAACTTTGGACAACATTTGATGATCCATGGTGTGCTGCCGTCCCTCATCCTCCCTTGCATCACAGTGCACCCCTCTTACCTTATGCTGCGGCCGGGAAGAAGCTAGGGTGGAACTGGGAAGTAGAAAGTGCATGGTCTAAAGGAGGACCCCAAAGAGGGCTGGAGTGCTCAATGCTAAGACCAGTGGAGGTGGAGACAAGGGGGTGCTGTGGCTGCACAGAATCTGGTGGAGGAGTCCTGTCCTGCTCTCTGCTGCCGACTGCTGAGACAGGTTGGAGTGGAGGTGAGGGAGATGCCGCAGTTGCAGGAAAGGTGCGAGGGTCACATGAAAAGACCTGGAGGGCCGGATTCGACCTGCGGGCTTGTGTTCGACAAATGTGATTTAGAATATAGGACAATCTACCTTTACAACCTATCCAATTGTTATCCTACAAAGTGAGCCCTTATCCTAAATAGTCGGTAGATCTAAATTAGATTGTAAAATCAACTTAAAGCGGAGTTCCACCCAAAAGTGGAACTGCCGCTCATCTGATTCCCCCCTCAGTGCCACATTTGGCACCTTTCGGGGGAGCAGATACCTGTCCCCACTTCCAGGAGACTGGGCCACAGTGAAGTACATTAGCAGCTCGGTCTCCCTCCTCTCTTCCCTTCAGCCGGCCAGTGAAAGAGCGCAGTGCGCTTCGAGCATGCGCAGTAGGGACCTGTTCATAAAGTCGAAAGGCTACACTGCCGGGTCCCCTTAGTAGCGATGGCCTGGGCAGCACCCGACCAGCTGAGGTGCCGACATCGCTGGACTCCAGGTCAGGAACAGTATCTCACAAAAGTGAGTACACCCCTCACATATTTGTAAATATTTTTTCATGTGACAACACTGAAGAAATGACACTTTGCTACAATGTAGAGTAGTGAGTGTACAGCTTGTATAACAGTGTCAATTTCCTGTCCCCTCAAAATAATGCAAAACACAGAGCCATTAATGTCTAAACCGCTGGCAACAAAAGTGAGTACACCCCTAAGTGAAAATGTCTAAATTGGGCCCAAAGTGTCAATATTTTGTGTGGCCGCCATTATTTTACAGCACTGCCTTAAGGCTCTTGGGCATGGAGTTCACCAGAGCTTCACAGGTTATCACTGGAGTCCTCTTCCACTCCTCCATGTTGACATCACGGAGCTGGTGGATGTTAGAGACCTTGAGCTCCTCCACCTTCCATTTGAGGATGCCCCACAGATGCTCAATAGGGTTTAGGTCTGGAGACATGCTAGGCAAGTCCATCACATTTACCCTCAGATTCTTTAGCAAGGCAGTGGTCATCTTGTGTGTTTAGGGTCATTATCATGTTGGAATACTGCCCTGCGGCCCAGTCTCTGAAGGGAAGGGATCATGCTCTTCTTCAGTATGTCACAGTACATGTTGGCATTCATGGTTCCCTCAATGAACTGTAGCTCCCCAGTGCCGACAGCACTCATGCAGCCCCAGACCATGACACTCCCACCACCATGTTTGACTGTAGGCAAGATACACTTGTCTTTGTACTCCTCACCTGGTTGCCGCCACACACGCTTGACACCATCTGAACCAAATAAGTTTATCTTGGTCTCATCAGACCACAGGACATGGTTCCAGTAATCCATGTCCTTAGTCTGCTTGTCTTCAGCAAACTGTTTGCAGGCTTTCTTGTGCATCATCTTTAGAAGAGGTTTCCTTCTGGGACAACAGCCATGTAGACCAATTTGATGCAGTGCGCGACGTATGGTCTGAGCACTGACAGGCTGACACCCCCCACCCCTTCAACCTCTCCAGCAATGCAGGTAGCACTCATACTTCTATTTCCCAAAGACAACCTCTGGATATGACGCTGAGCATGTGCACTCAACTTCTTTAGTCGACCATGGCGAGGCTTGTTCTGAGTGGAACCTGTCTTGTTAAACCGCTGTATGGTCTTGGCCATCATGCTGCAGCTCAGTTTCAGGGTCTTGGCAATCTTCTTATAGCCTAGGCCATCTTTATGTAGAGGAACAATTCTTTTTTTCAGATCCTAAGAGAGTCCTTTGCCATGAGGTGCCATGTTGAACTTCCAGTGACCAGTATGAGAGCTATAACACCAAATTTAACACACCTGGCTAATTGGGTGCAATTTGGACATTTTCACTTAGGGGTGTACTCACTTTTGTTGCCAGTGGTTTAGACATTAATGGCTGTGTGTTGAGTTATTTTGAGGGGGCAGCAAATTTACACTGTTATACAAGCTGTACACTCACTACTTTACATTGTAGCAAAGTGTAATTTCTTCAGTGTTGTCACATGAAAAGATGTAATAAAATATTTTCAAAAATATGAGGGGTGTACTCACTTTTGTGAGATACTGTAAGTGTCCTAATGTTAAAAGTCAGCAGCTACAGTATGTTTAGCTGCTGACTTAGTTTTTAAAGAGGCGGGCTTGAAGACATTTGTGGCCAGGTATACAAAGCAACACACTTCAAAGACAAAACTCTCACTTTTGCAGCTATGGCCATTTGCTGGTCCTGGTCACTTGGAGCTGAATGCCATCAAAATGCACAGTTGACAATACATTTATGGTAGGTGTTATACCTGCATAAGATTTGTAAGTCTCTTCAACCATGCTTGTGATTCAGAAACAGTGCAGGTAGTAGAGTGACCTAATTTTTTTTCATGCAGTTAACCAGCCCCGGAAGGTTTTACCCCCTTAATGACCAGGCCATTTTATGCAATACGGCGCATGCGCCGATTTAACTGACAACTGCTTGATCATGCGACAATGTACTCGAATAAAATTGATGTCCTTGGTATTTGATCACCTCTGCGGTTTTTATTTTTTGTGCTATAAACAAAAAAGAGCGAAATTTTGAGAAAAAAAAAACAATATTTTATACTTTCTGCTATAAAACACATCCAATAAAAAATTTTAAAAAATCTAATTTCTTCATCAATTTAGGTCAATATATTTTATTCTGCTACATACATATTTTTGGTAAAAAAAAATCCCAATAAGTGTATATTCATTTGTTTGCGCAAAAGTTATAGCGTTTACAAACTATGGGATGTTTTTATGGACTTTTTATTTTTTTTTATTGTTTTCCCCTTTGGCAGCAATGACTTCAAGCAAGCGCTTTTGGTAGCTCTAGATCAGAGCTGTACAACATTTATGAGGAATTTTTGACAATTCTTTTTTACAAAACTACTTCAGCTCAGGCACATTTGTAGGATATCTGGTGTGAACAGGTTTCCTGGGGCCATTCCACAGCATCTTTATGGAGTTAAGCTCTCGTCTGACTGGGTCACTCCAAAAGATACATTTCCTCATTCTGAAGCCAGTCTGTGGTGGATTTACTTCAATAGTCATTGTCATTGCTGCATTGTCCTACAGCATCACTTCTACTAAGCTTCAGCTGGTGGGCAGTCATCCTGACATTATCCTGTATGATATTTTGGTAAACTTGGGAATTCATTTTCCTCTCGATGATGGCAAGTGGTCCAGGCCCTGAGGCAGCAAAGCAAGCCCAAACCATGATGTTTCCTCCACCATACTTCACCGTTGAGATGATGTTTTGATGTTGAAAAGCTGTGTCATTTTGCCCCATTCATAGTGCTGAGTATTCTTCCCAAACAATTCAACTTTTTTTAATCAGTCCACAAAATATTTTCCCAGTAGCACTATAGTTTGCCAAGGTGCTCTTTGGCAAACCTCAGGTGCACAGCAATGTTTTTTTTAAGAGCAGTGGCTTTCACCATGGTGTTCTGCCATGGACACCCTACCCGTTCAAAGACTTGTGCATGGTAGGTTTATGAACAAGGATGTTTGTCGGTTCCAGTGATGTCTTCGAGCCTTTAGCTGTTACTCATGGGTTCTTCTTTATTTCACTGAGGATACTGCGTTGTACCTTGGGAGTCATCTTAGCTGGGCGCCTAGTTCTAGGAAAAGTAGCCACAATACTAAAATGTCTCCATTAATAGACAATTGTCTGTCGACTGATAGATGCCTATGGATTCCTGTGCTTGTAGACAAATCTGTCCAGTTTGTTGCTGAACCCCGTGGCCAGGAGGTCCACCTCTGGAAAGCCCCACCTCTCCACAGGCCCTAGAACTGTAACACCTTCAGGTTTAGGGACCGTTCCTCCAAGTCAAAGCATTGCCAGCTGGGGAAGTCTGCCTGCCAATTGTCCACACGTGGGATGTAAATGATGGATAGGGCTGGAGCATGAAGTTCCTCCCAGGACAGGACCCACTCTACCTCTTCTGCGACAGTGAGACTTCTGGTTCCTCCCTGATAACTGATGTATGCCACTGCCATAGCATTGTCTGACTGAATAAAGATCTGATGATCCTCCAGCCAATGGACAATCAAATCACCTGCAGTTCTAGGAGGTTCATCAGCAGAAAAGACTCATCTGATGTTCCCTAAGGGTATCCAGGACTATTCCCCAACCCGACAGGTTGGCATCTGTCATGAGAGACTACCAGAAGACTGGAAGGAATAACTTCCCATACTCCAGAGCATGATTACTACCCCACCAAACAAGGAACAACCTGTTCTTTGGACCCAGACAAATTGGTTTGTCAAAGGACTTGCCTGACTTGTCTCACCACAGCAGGTTGTTAGGGTCTGAAGTGGAACTTGACAAATGGGAATACCTCGAAGGGGGCTACAATCAGCCCCAGCACTCCTATGCACAAGCAAAATGTCAGGGGAATTCTGGACTGAAGAGTCTGAGAATGGAAGCATAGAGTTTGAAGTTTCTCTAGGGGAAGAAAAATTCCGGCTTGAGCGGTGTCTAGGATTAGACCCAGATATTCCAAGCGATGAGTCGGTTACATTGACAACTTTCAGGTACCAGCAGAACTTCTGCAAGTTCTGGACTGTCTCAGCTATGTTGTATTCCCTCAGCAAGAGGTCACCTAGATGTCCCACATCTAAGCATGCATTAAGGCTATCACATGGGCCTGCACCACGATGAATACATGGTGCATAGAAGAGAACAAATAGCAAGGCAACAAACTGGTGCAGCAGGCCTACAGCAAAGTGAAAGAATCGCTGATGCTGTGAAAAAATGGGAACACATAAATATGGGTCCTTGATGTCTACAGAGTCCAGAAAGTCTCCCTGATGAAAAGAGGCTATGAGATACATATGGAATTTCTGGGCATGAATGAAGACATTTAGGGCTTTGAGATCAAAAATAGGGCAGGTGTCTCCTTTTGGTTTGAGACAGTTGGAATAGAACCCTTGGAACTGTTCTGCCACAGGTACTGGGGCAATGGCTTCTGTTACAGAAGCACCACCAGGGCTGTATGCAATGAGCCAGGGAGGGGCCTGGAGTAGTTATAAGAGCCATAAAGAAGCTTAGTTGGGACAGCATGTGTAGAGGCTGTTCCTCAAGTTTTAAAGTGGTTGTAAACCTCAGACGTGAAGTCTGAACAAAGCACATCCTTCTATGTTGTGTACTTCTCTCTATCAAAAGCTCTGAATGTGATTTCTCTGTACCACCTCCTTCTTCTGTAAACTGCATGAATGACTTCTGACAACTTTTCGGGACAACAAGAGAAAAAAGGTGGCAGGATAGGAGAGTTCCAGCACACAGCCTGTGATTGACAACCACAGATGTGCATGTTCTCTGCGTGGTGTATATCCCTTCCCTCCAATTAGGGCTCAGAGTTTTTGAGCTGTGAAGTGTGTGAATTCAGATCCCAGCCTCTTACTTTGTGCTGCTGAAGGATTCTGTGTAAATTCTGAGTTTTACAAGACTGTAGAGAACAAATGGCTGCAGATAAACAAGTACAACTTATGTAGGAGGATTTGCTTAAACTATGTGCATCACCTGATGCCAGTCAACTTCACTGGATATATTTGAGGGCTTTCAACAAACTTAAGGTGGTTCATACCATCTCACTTCGAATCGATTTGGCCTCTTTATGTTTTAGAGCAATGGCAGAAGACTACAACTTCTCAGGGGTAGGCTTGTCTGTCAGAGATTTGATTGACTCAGCATTAGACAGAGCCTTGACAGGTGAAGACTCAAATGCTGTCTAGTGCCATGGGTTGGTCAAATAGAGATTCTACAGGGAAAGGAGCAGGAGCATACTTACAGCCTTAGTGATTAGTCAGTAATCAGTGGTGCTATTTGGTCCATAGTCCTGCGTGACTGCAGTGAAATCCACCTTTGATAGAGTGAAGGAAGCAGCATCATTTGACAGTGTAAACCTGAAAATGTAGATTCTAGCAGAAGGAAAACTTCTGGGTTGTCCATGTCAGGAGGAGGGGGAACTGCAGGCAGCATCCTAACTGTTCGTGTAATAGCTGGAGGCACCTAGAACAGCAGGGCTGGCCTTCACGTCTAGAATCAGACACATTGCACTGCAAGACATGCCACTTTCTCTGTATATGAGGTAAGACCTCCAATATTCATGAACCCAACTGCTGGAAAGCAGGTGAAGGGACAGGTAGATGAGGATGACCAAGTCACAGTAAACAGACAGAAGGGATGCACTCTGCAGCTAATGTTACCAGTACACACAGATCTGGAAAGTGACACAAGGTGGAGCCCAGTGATCGAAGGTTACATTACAAGCTACCACCACAATGTCCAGTCCAGTCCAATCCAGGTACTTTTCTTCAGCACTCTCAAGTCTTTGTTGTCTGATCACTATAAATGGGCCAACAGGACAGCAAGTGAGGAGACAAATCTCCAAACTGGGCAATTAAAACCTTACACAGGTTCTAACCATTCCCCATTCTATCTAAAGCTAGAAAAAAAGGTGTGGGCTCTAATTACAGTTTTAATCTTTTTTTTTTTCAAGAAAACCTTAAATTTAACAACTACTAGAAGAATCAAGGTCTGGCTTTATATTAGCCTTTTCATGTAATTCTCTCCACAGTCGGACCGGAAGATGGAGGGGCTTTACTCTGAGCCAATCAAGCTCTACTGCATAACACAGTGCTGTTAATCTAACAATATGGAATTGCTAATTTTAGATTAGAGAAGGAATAAATAGAGCAATGACCTCATCAGTGTGATGCTGATCCTCCATTCACAGGCTTGATCAGGTCCTTGACCAAGCCGTGCTGCTTAAGTGAAGTGAACAAAAGTAAAATGAGATCTATGCTGTCTGGCAGAGAAGCTTAGATCACAAGCCTGGCTAAGCAAAATGATACATTTTAGCAGGTAAGACAGCTCACCGAGTATTTAGCTGCCTGCCTGGAGTTCAGGTTTAAATATTCACAATTCGCATTGCCAAGTACAATAAGCAGCTTAACCCTTAAGGCTTCTGTACTTGAAACTGTCATTAAAACCGCATAGAGGTAATTGATGATGGAACCTTTTTTTATTTAATTTTTTTTATTTATTAGCATTCTGTTGTGAGTCATTTATATGAATTGTGATGTCTTTGGTGAATTCTTGTAAGCCTTTAAAGCAGGGCTGCTTTATAAACAAATCTCTTTGAACTGAAGGAATAACAGCCTACCATGCTCTTGCAGAGTAAACATATAATGTGTTATTTTTCATTCTCTGGCTTAATATCCTAAGGGGTACACACCGCCTTTCAAGCCATATGGCCAATGAGCACTGTAGTGTTCGTAATAGCTATTGTGCACACACACAATAAACAACCTTCTCTCTGTGTCAAGCTCCAGCCCTACAGACGTCTCGCACAGTGGAATCTGCACATGCAAATTAGGATCACATTTCACAGCAGACTTACTTCCTCCAGCTGAATTAAAACCATCTTAGTGAAAATTAATTACCAAATGTTCCAAGGTGTGCTCCATATAAATATTACCTCCAACAGACTCGAGCAGTGGTTTTCTCTGGCTTACTTTCTACATGGCTACAATTTGCCATTTCTCATTTCACTGCTGTTAAACCTGCAGGAATACAGTTATTGTCACAGAAGTAACTTTACAGATAAATTAATGAATATATTTTATGTGGAAACCTATGACAACACATTGCAACAGACTATGCTACACAATTAACTGAAGACTTGGGAGGTGCCAGGACAAGAAGATGGCGAAAAAAAGAGTATAGAAAGACACAATGTACATTTCTTACAAAACTGATTTGAATAATGTAGATTAGGATTATGTTTTGAAGCAAAAGCGTAACTACAACCTTCAGGGCCCTGGTGCAAGAAACCATGAAGTCATGTTCTGCAGCGAGCCACCTACTGCCATCTTAAGGCCCCCCCACATGGTGGTGTATTGCAAGGGCCCAGTCGCAAGTGCGACCTTTGAGACCTTGGTAGTTCTGCCACTGACCTTACCCTTACTAGGGGACAGTTTGGAGAATGTAAGGGGCAATCTGGAGGTAATAAAACAGCACCTCAGTGGCGTTGGTGGGGGCGATGGGGATCAGTGGCGAGAGTGGTGGTGGGGGGATGGGAACAGTGGCGGAGGTAAGAGGGGATGGGATCAGTGGCGGTAGTGGTGGGAGAGGAGGATGGGATCAGTGGTGGTGGTGGGGGATTGGCATCAGTCGCGGTGGTGAGTGGGTATAAGATAAGTGGTGGTGGATGGGATCAGTGACAGTGGTGGGGAATGGAATCAGCATTGGTGGTGGTAGGATCAGTGGCAGAGGGATGATAGTGGGGGCGATGGGATCAGTGACAGATGTATGGTAGTGGGGGAATGGGATCAGTGGTAGAGGGATGGGATCCGTGGCAGAGGGATAGTGGTGGGGGGGATGGGATCAGTGGCAGAGGGATAATGGTGGGGGATGGGATCAGCGGCAGAGGGATAGTGGTGGGGGGATGGGATCAGAGGCAGAGGGGTGGTGGGGGGATGCTTTGGTGACACTAGCACTCACCTTCTCTTAGTTTCAGTCGACCCCCCTGCCTCAGTGCTCTCTCAGTTTGGACTCACAGAGCCTCCTGACATGGAGACTCTGTCTTCACATCTCTTCACAAAGAGGAAAACTCCTCCCCCTTCACTCCACTGGCCCGTCAGCTGATCAGCTGACTTTCTCCTCCACTTCAGTTTCTTCCTCCCAACATGGATCTGCTTGGACGAATGGGCGCTGTGCCAGTAACAGTGAGTTCTCTCTCAGTGTACATTGTCCTGACTCCCATGAGCTTTTCCTGTAACTAGAATCGGCAAGCACCGGTGGGTGGCGACCCCCCCTCCACAGCGTACTACTATGTCTGGGACGTAATGTCCCAATCATTGCCTAGAACCAGCTGTGTCAGCGGGTGGGTGGGGCGTGCCCCCTCCACCACAGTGGCGGAATGGGCGGACCACTGTGGCGGAATGCTAGGGCTAAATCGCAAGTGCGACTGCTGCGACCCTGGTCATTTCACCACTGTTTTGAAAGTTCTGTTATCCAGGGTGTAGCTAGTAATAGTTAGTCACATTCAACTGGACTTGTTCTGTCATACTAAAAATGTTTTGTAGTTTAGCAAGCAACTTAGTCAGTTTCTACAGTGTCAGGAAGATACCCCAACAAACATTGCATAGTCACACTTAAGAAAGCCGTTGAATTATGCAATTTTCTTTCCTTCAACTCCCGCCCTCTGTGCTATTGTATTTTGACAGCAGGAGGTTTCCCCACTGTCAGAATATACTGTGAGTGGCAATGATTGCATGAAAAAAAAAAAAAAAGACAGGCTGGTTGTACTGAAGTTGACAGATAGATAAACTTCAATACCAATCACAGCGGCCCTGTACCATGGGATAGCTGTAGCAAATCACAGCAATCACAATAGTAAACAATGAATCAATAATAAAAGCCATTCATGATAGTTAAAACAATTGCTTCTACTGTAATCATCACTATAAAAGCAATTATAGCATAAAAAAAATCCCCATCACCTTCCCAGATTGTAGTGTCACTATGGAGACACTGCACTGTTCTGACGACAGCAAGTAAAAGAAAAATTTATATAAATATATATATATATTAGAGCTGCACAATTAATCGTATTAAAATCGCGATCTCGATCCACCCCCCCTGCGATCTCCATCAGGCATTACCGCGATTTTTATTTTAGTGCAGTTAATGGGGTCCGACTTGCGGGGCGACTCAGCGTGACTTGACTGTAATAAAAGTCAATGCAAGTCGCCTGAAGTCTTTTCTAAGTCGGAGCGACCTGAGTCTCTGGGGAGACTGCCAAGTTTGGGCAGAGAGACAAGTTCTGAAGTCATGCTGATAAAGACGCTAGAAGAGATACAAAGTAATTACTTCACAGGAATGAACTCCCGTGTATAGAGGATGTTCAGTTTAACCATTTAAATACTACATTTTTTCTGATTTGCTGCTTACAAATAGAAATCCAGTATTTTGTGCTAGAAAATGACTTAGAACCCCCAAACATTATATATTTTTTTTAGCAGAGACCCTAGAGAATAAGATGGTGGTTGTTGAAATATTTTATGTCACACGGTATTTGCGCAGCAGTCTTTCAAACGCAATTTTTTGGGGAAAAATGACCCTTTCAAAAAACTAAACAGTGCTGTTAGCCCAATTTTTTTGTATATGTAATATGTTACGCCGCGAGAATCGTGATCTTTATTCTAAGCAAAAAAATCGAGATTCTCATTTTGGCCAGAATCGTACAGCTCTAATATATATATATATATATATATATATATATATATATATATATATATATATATAGTGCTCAGCATAAATGAGTACACCCCAACAGATTTGTCAGGAAACCTTTACTTTCCTCTCAGAATCAACATTTTCTTTGGTACACTATACTGCAAAATACTCCCACGGGCCATTGATTGCAACCAAGATTTGTTAATTTGAACACACAAAAAAAAGTATTTTTCCTAACAAATTCATTCAAGACCATGTTGCAAAAATGAATACACCCCAATGAAAGTCTAAGGAGCAAAGCTACATTTTAAACAGCAAAATCCTAATTAACAAGAATTCAACTACAGATGAGTCAAATTATTCATTAAACAGGTGCCCAGTTGATTATAGGGCGTTACTTAACCAGTTCCCTACCGACGCATAGTAAAATGACGTCAGCAGGGACTGGTCGTCGATCCGGGAGGACGTCATATGACGTCCTCCGCTTCTCGCCGCTACTGCGGGCCCCACAGCGGCGATTGCGGATCGCTCGTCTGCTGGGGGGTTGTGTCCCCCCCAGATCGGGGTAAAGAGCCAATAAAATTCTCTCTTTACCCCGTGACCGGCTGTGTCCAATCACAGCCGGTCACAAACGAGCCTCACGTGCACGCCGCTCATGCGCGCCCCTGGGGGCGCGCAGCGCGGCGATCGGAGCTGAGGCTTGTCCCTCGGACAAAGCCCAGCTCCGATCCGTATAAAGAGCCAATAGATTTGGCTCTTTACCACGTGACCGGCTGTGTCAATCACAGCCGGTCATGTGATGTAAACAAACCGCGGTAACGAGCTGTTACCGCGGTTCTCCCTGTCACACACCGATCGTGTGTGACAGGGAGATTGCGGTAACAGCTCCTTACCGCTTACTGTACACCAAGCACACTGATCACCCCCCCAATAAAGAGGACCTGTCACCACACCATCAGAGTAAATGTCACAGCCAATCAGAGTACCTGTCACCTGCCCATCAAAGTACCCGAGTACCTGTCACCTGTCCATCAGAATACCCGAGTACCTGTCACCTGTCCATCAGAATACCCGAGTACCTGTCACCTGTCCATCAGAGTACCCGAGTACCTGTCACCTGTCCATCAGAGTACCCGAGTACCTGTCACCTTTCCATCAGAGTACCAGAGTACCTGTCACCTGCCCATCAGAGTACCCGAGTACCTGTCACCTGCCCATCAGAGTACCTCTCACCTGTCCATCAAAGTACCCGAGTACCTGTCACCCTGTCTC
>BLSH010137593.1:403090-414038 GCA_018402905.1 Glandirana rugosa
TGTCTTCGTTGGGGATGACGTTAAAATCGAGTGTGTCGCACCATCCACAGGAAGTACTGGGTCTCTCCGTAATACTGATCAAAGGACCTAGTTTTATCATGGTTATGCAAGGGATTTCGTCGGAAACAGTTGAAAAAATTGTTCCATTTTGGGAAAGTTATTGTAGATCAAATCCGTAGACATGATTTTAGATATCGAGTGTCATGGAATCACACTACCAGTGACTTTTTTTACGAGGAATGTAAACACCAGTCATCGTTAGTGTAAAGGGGTAGAAAAGAGGATGCAAGTGACTGTCTGCGTCGAGAAGAACTGAAACACCCAAAATACAAGCAGAATGGTCCTCAATTGATCCGTCCCGGGGAGGGGCCAGCTGAATTCTTTCCCTGCCTAGTTAACTCCTGGTAAGACGAACATAAAACCCACAAAGTCAAGAAGAGCTGCGTCTGTCAGTGAACGTAGGAGAAAAGATGGGGAAATGTGATTGCTACTGACCACAAATGTAAGGAGCATTTTTTTCAGTGACCATCACACTAAGGTACTGTGAGCTATAGATTTTAGTACAGATGCCTAAACTAGATGTTATTGAAAGGGTTTTACCTTGTTAAAAAAGTTGACAAAGGCTGCTTTAGGGAACGTATTGGTACTATTTTGATCCAGGAAACTAGTCATAATGCCTCTCTGGGTCATGAAGGACACCTACCACGCTGTGTGAGCTAAAATTGCAGTAGGGGTTGCTTCTGTTTACAAAAATACTTGTCTGAGTTTGGGGGAGGATAAACTTGACAGACATGCTGTATTTCAGGATATAAGACCCCCATGCTTTACTGTAGGAATGGTATTATTTGGATGATGAGCTGTATTGGATTTCCGACAGAAATATTGTTTGGTGTTGAGGCTAAATAATTAAATTTTAGTCTCATCTGACCATAACACCTTTTTCCATGTGGCCTCAGAATCTTCAAAGAGAGTTTAAGGTGGTCAGATGAGACTAAAATGTAATTATTTGGCCTCAACACCAAACGACAGCTCGCCATCCAAATAACATTCCTACGGTAAAGCATGGAGGTGGTAATACCCTGTTATGGGCGGGGGGGGGGGGGGGGATTCTCTGCAGCAGGGACTGGAGAACTTGTCAGGATAGAAGGAAACGTGGATGGGGCAAAATTCCATCAATTTTATAAGAAATCTTATCTTTCAAAAAGTTGTCAATGGGAAGAAGGTTTACCTTCCAATAAGACAATGACCCAAAGCACACAGCAAAAATGACCACACAGTGGTTGAAGGAGAAAAGGGTGAATGTCCTTGCATGGCCTAGTCAGAGTCCAGACTTAAACCCCATTGAAAATCTGGGAAATGACTTGAAGACTGCAGTCCACAATCAAATTATCTCAACTTAAGCAGTTCTGCAAAGAAGAGTGGACACATATTGCAATGTCTAGATGTGTAAGGTTAGTAGAGACATATCCCAACAGACTAAAGGCTGTAATTAAAGCAGAATGTTGGTCCAACAAAATACTGACATAAGGGGGTGATGTTTTTTTCAAGATTAGTAAATACAGCTGGATAGAGCAAAAAACTGTGTCTGTCTTCATTTCAGGCTGCAAAGCAACAACATTTCATTATTTTAAAGGGTGGTATTGTTTTTCTATACCCATTGTATATGTTAGTCCATCTGAGACAGACTGACATGGATGACAAGGAGGGAAACTAACAGGAAAACAAATTCTGCCAACAAAACAAAGAACATTCCTCCTTTAATACAAGGGCTTTTAGCTGCTGAACACAAATTGCCAACAGGAATTAATAAAGGCAAATTCATTAACGGGCTAGCACATCTGCATTTCTTCCAGCTATAATTATTAAGAGTGCATTAATGAAGTGTCTTATTCTGAGAATTAATTTGATTGCTTATATTGGGTCAAGAATTTTTTTTTCCAACTGACATTGCTCATATTAAAGAGGAAGTAAATCCTAATGGGGTTTAATCCCTCTATATTCCCCCGATGCATAGTAGCCCATTATGTGTCACCTGCAAACAAAGCCTGTGACGTCCCCTGTGCAGGCAGCGTCCATCTTCAGCCCCTCTTCCTCTCCGGGGCCGTGACATGTGGGAGACGCCAGTCACGGCACGAACTAAGTGAAGAAACGGTACAGCAGGCCATTTCTTCACTGCGCATGTGCCGAATTACGTCGGCAATGCAAGTACATTGTATATCTCCTAAACCGTGCAGGTTTAGGAGATATGCAGGGAACCTTCAGGTAAGCCTTATTATAGGCTTGCCTGTAGGTTAAAGTGGTTGTCACAGGTTGACAACCACTTTAAAGAAGAACAGTCTCACTGGGTAGTGCCTGCCTTCCTCTGGATGAGCAGCTTTAGAATTTATAAGAATATATCAAAGTTGAAGGGTTGTGGGTACAATTTTAGGAGTTAAGTGGCAATGATGCTTATATGCGAATAAGCACATTAGAATATTCTCAGAATTTATTTTAACCTGTACAGAATGACAAATGTTCCTTTCGATAAGTGATTCGGATTTAGAAGACATCTAGTGAAAGACACCCTCTTTACAAAAGACTAGGGAAGATTACGGAAGAACATATATGCTTTATAAATAAAAGATAATGGCACGTAATGGCGAAATTATACTTTGCACATTACCCACTGAACACGAGGCATAATTATGTATGTTATTCCTATGCCTGAACTCTCTATAGACTTCTTTCTTCACCAAGAGGCCTGCCTAGATAAATCACAGGACCACTGATCACAACTCTTTCCACTATTAGAATAATTAATTCAATTTCAGATTTCACTTTAACAAAACAAAGTGAGATGCCTACATCTTTACATCACGGAAAATACAATCTTGCTTCCTTGAGGCTGAGAAATAATGATCTAGCTGCTAGAACTCCACCTTATCCATAGCCTCTTGCTGCTAGCATAGTCTGTACAGAGAGGCCCAACAATGGACTACAGAAGACTTTGACAGTTACCAAGACAACAGTCAAAGGGGCCCAACAGGATATCCGGCATCAAGAACCCATTGCCGTGAAGTGTAATTATGCTTCATAATGCGCGACACGAAAACCAAAGGAAGGCGCTACTCTGGTCCATTGTGTTTGAGTACCCACAAAAACACAACAAACGGTATTATCACTCCTACTATATAACACTTAAGAGAATCCTCAAACCATATCATACAATACAATTCTACTTTTTCAATCATATTATATGAATGCTTTTGCAGGAGTGAAGAAACTAGTTAAAAGTAAAACTGAATTTTGTGGAGCCCAATTAAACCACCCTTTGCATAACAGGGCATGCAGTCAGGCTTCCTTCAGGCTGGATTCACACCTTTGCATTTTTTTATGGCATTTCCATTGAAATCAATGGATATGCATCAAAATGCAATGCAACATGTCTGATGAGATGTAAACGCATCATGACCTGCACTAAAAATGGTGCTGACATTCAATGCAAAGTGCATTGCATCCCACATTAAACAAATACATTGCAACGCATTCCTATTGATTTTAACCACTTGACACATGCCCTCAGTAGTTTTACTGCGAGCGGGCGGCAGCTACAAGCTAGGCATCGTACTTGCTGATCATCACTGTAACAGCAATCAAAGTGTAAAAAAAAAAAAAATCCCTGATCACCCCCTTCAGAGTCGTACAGTGTCACACTGAACTACTCTGATGACAGGATGTAAAAAAAATTGTAAAAAAAAGAAAAAAAGAAAAACAACGTTTAAAAAATGTTAAAAAAGTTGAATGAATATATATTTGTTTTGTAATATACTGTCACCAGTCAGTATCCCGGATCATCGCCACACTAGTCATATGATGACACTGTATTGCGCTGGTGACAGTATGTGAAAAAATAACAATTATTTAATGTTTTCATTTTGCAAAAAATTGTGACAAAAAAATTGACATCTTCAAAAAGCTTTCCATGCCTCTTACTAAATACCTCAGACTGTCTTCTTTCTATAAAGGGGTCTTTTGGGGGGGGGGGGTATTGGGGTATTTCTATTGTCCTGGCTTTTTATAGTATCGCAAAATAAGACAGGTAGTCAGTACATCAGCACTGATCAATTTTCAAATATACAGTATCTCAAAAAAGTGAGTACACCCCTCTCATTTCTGTAAATATTTTATTATATCTTTTCATGTGCCAACACTGAATAAATGACACTTTGCTATAATGTAAAGTAGTGAGTGTACAGCTGGTATAACAGTGTAAATTTGCTGTCCCCTCAAAATAACTTAACACACAGCCATTAATGTCTAAACCGCTGGCAACAAAAGTGAGTACACCCCTAAGTAAAAATGTCTAAATTGGGCCCAAAGTGTAAATATTTGGTGTGGCCACCATTATTTTCCAGCACTGCCTTACCCTCTTGGGCATGGAGTTCACCAGAACATCACAGGTTGCCATTGGAGTCCTCTTCCCCTCCTCCATGAGGACATCACAGAGCTGGTGGATGTCAGAGACCTTGCACTCCTCCACCTTCCATTAGAGGATTCACCACAGATGCTCAATAGGGTTTAGGTCTGGGGACATGCATGGCCAGTCCATCACCTTTACCCTCAGCTTCTTTAGCAAGGCAGTGGTCATCTTGGAGGCGTGTTTGGGGGTCATTATCATGTTGGAATACTGCCCCGTGGCCCAGTCTCCGAAGGGAGGGGATCATGCTCTGCTTCTGTATGTCACATTACATGTTGGTATTCATTGTTCCCTCAATGAACTGTAGCTCCCCAGTGCTGTCAGCACTCATACAGCCCCAGACCATGACACTCCCTCCACCATGCTTGACTGTAGGCAAGACACACTTGTCTTTGTACTCCTCACCTGGTTGCCATCACACACAATTGACACCATCTGAACCAAATAAGTTTATCTTGGTCTCATCAGACAACAGGACATGGTTCCAGTAATCCATGTCCTTAACCTGCTTGTCTTCAGCAAACTGTTTGCAGGCTTTCTTGTGCATCATCTTTAGAAGAGGCTTCCTTCTGGGACGACAGCCACGCAGACCAATTTGATTTAGTGTGCAGCGTATGGTCTGAGCACTGACAGGCTGATCCCCCACCCCTTAAACCTCTGCAGCAATGCTGGCAGCACTCATACATCTATTTCCCAAAGACAACCTCTGGATATGACACTGAACACGTGCACTCAACTTCTTTGGTCGACCATGGTGAGGCCTGTTCTGAGTTTAGCATGTCCTGTTAAACCGCTGTATGGTCTTGGCCATCATGCTGCAGCTCAGTTTCAGGGTCTTGGCAATCTTCTAATAGCCTAGGCCATCTTCATGTAGAGGAACAAAAATTATTTTTTTCAGATCTTCAGAGAGTTCTTTGCCATGGAAGTGCCATATTCAACTTCCAGTGACCAGTGTGAGAGAGTGAGAGCGATAACACCAAATTTAACACACCTTCTCCCTATTCACACCTGAGACCTTGTAACACCAATGAGTCACATGACACAGGAAGGGAAAATGGCTGATTGGGCCCATTTTGGACATTTTCACTTAGGGGTGTACTCACTTTTGTTGCCGGCAGTTTAGATATTAATGGCTGTGTTGAGTTATTTTGAGGGGACAGCAAATTTACACTGTTATACAAGCTGTACACTCACTATTTTACATTGTGGCAAAGTGTCATTTCTTCAGTGTTGGCACATGAAAAGATATAATAAAATATTTACAAAAATGTGAGGGGTGTACTCACTTTTGTGAGATACTGTATATATCATAGTTTGTAGACGCTATAACTTGTTGGATATGTTTTGTCAGAAAGTAGAAAATATATATTTGTTTCCCAAAATGTTGTCTTTTCTAGTTTATCTAGCAAAAAATAAGAAACCCAGTGGTTAACAATAAACACCAAAAGAAAAGAAAGTTCTGCTCCTATGTAAAAAAATGCCCTGGTCATGAAGGGGGTAAAACCTTTCCGGAGGTGAAGTGGGTGATGGAAAATGCATCTTGTGAAAAATACATTGGTGTGAATCTATCCCAAAAGTAACGTGGTTGGTAAATGCTTTTATTTATTTCTATAAAGTCTCCTATGCTGGCAGACTGTTGGACATATGAACCACTCCTTCCACACCGAGAGCATAAGTCCGGATTTACAGCAGTCCAACATGCCCCCTACAGTGTGTTTCAATCAACTGTGCTTCAGGCTTGTTAGGCCCCTTTCACACTTGTGCGACTTGTCCTGCAACTTGGGACTGCAAAGTCGCATGACAAGTCGTACCCCACGATTTCCATTGAGTACCATTCATATCTGAGTGACTTCAAGTTGCAGCGATTTCAAAGTAGTCCCTGCACTACTTTGGTCCAACTTTGATGCAATTTGAGGTTCATAGACCTCAAGATTACACAGGCATTGCTAAAAGCTGCATCAAAATCTCGGCAAAAAATCATGCAAAATAGCACGACTTTCAGGTCGTACAAGTGTGAAAGGGGTTTTAAGCATGTAGGTTTAAGTTTGGTTAATTGGGCTTTGTAAATGTCTATATATTTCTAAAGGTTTATTTATACATAGGCATCAATAAAGACCAATTTATAAATAACTCCTTATTAGTAAAGGAGGATTTAAATGTATCTCTAGATGCATGTTGGGTATAAGCTATAAAGCCCAGATATTGGAAGTGCTAAATAACAGGTGACTGTCTTCTATTTCTCTTTCTACATATATATACTGTGACAGGAGGAAGCCATGAAAATCTATGGGTTGTGTCCAGGATGGGAGATCCATTGCTTTTGTGTTTGTGCTGTGTAGTGAGCCTGTTTGGGTTCAATGAAGGTTAACGAGCTCAGGTGTAACAAATAAAGCACTCAGGGCTCTATAAAACTCCAAGGTTGCTTCAACAAGAGGCTCCACCCTGGAACCAGATCTCTGTGCATGACAGACTGGGGAGCAGCAATACCTCTGAATGGTGAGATTAAGTATGGGTGACAAAAAGCCTCTGCTTATTTCTCTGTGATCGCCAAGTGTCTAGGCTGCAGCAGAACAAGTAGTCAGGTTGCTGTGTCTTTGTAGTTAGACGCCCAAAGTGGCAAAGGGATTATTTTCCGTTTTGCTTTATTTTACCTGTTTTGATGCCTACACTTTGTAACCACAGACGTGTAAATAAACCACAGTTGTTGCTTTCACAAAGATCCTGCTGTCTGTCCATGCCTACTTCACTGTGCTGTGACCCATCCAGGGGGTCCTATACACCCCGCTATTGAGCTAATCCCTTACACATGGTGGAGGATGCGGGCAGGTGAAGTAAGGCCAGCATGGAGGAGATACTGAGAAGCTGGCTCTTGCAAATGCAAATCAACAGCAGGCAAATGCAGGTTTTTACAGAGCCTTGCAGCCCAACAAAGGGCTCACCAACAGAGCCTTGCAGCTCACCAACAGAGCCTTGCAGCCCAGCAACATGCCCTAGAACAGGCGGAGGCCCGCCATAGGGAATTGCTGACATGTCATGAAACAGCTTCAGCAGAAGCAGCAGACCGAGGCCGGGAGTCATACCTTTAACATACCGACTTTTCGGGTAAGCCACCTGTTGCCAAAAATCACTGCGGATGATGACCCAGAGATGTTTTTGACCACGTTTGAAAGGACAGCTGAAAAAGAGAGCTGGGCTAAAGAACAATGGGCTGGACTAGTGGCCCCCTTACTATCTGGGGAATACCAAAAAGATGCAAAAAACTATGATCATTTGAAAATGGAAATATTGGCACAACTGTGTGTAATCCTGGCTGTCCATGCTCATCGTGTCCACAATTGGAGTTATCGGCTGAGAAAGCCACCCTGGTCACAAATGTATGACCTTATCCACTTGACCAGGAAATGGCTGCAGCCAGAAACTCTGTCCGGTCCAAAAATTGTGGAGCGGGAGGTCATGGACAAAGGTCTCTCCCTACCACCTTGCAGAAATGGGTGAGCCATGGAGATCCAGAAACAGCAGACAAACTTGAAGACCTTGTGGAAAGGTACCTAACGACGTCTTCCCTCAGAGACTCACAGACTTCCTCTCCAAGACCAGACCATCCCCAGCTACGGGTAAGACTACACCAAGGGATGGGGTGGAGAGAGTGAAAAAGGGGGAACTAAAGGTATTTTTGGGACTGCTTCTGTCTGGCAAGAGCAACCTGGAAGACAAATCCCACAGGAGGTGACTAGAAAGTTAATTTGTTACCGTTGCCAGGAAGAGAGACATGTAGAGGCAGTTTGCCCAGCTACTGATGAACCAATTCACTGTGACTTTCTTACAGAGAGACAGCAGTCCCTATTTGCAACTATAGGCACTGCAGTAAAGGGAAATGAGAAACCTTTTGCAAATTGTGTTTAGATGGTAAAAATGTTGTTGTATTGTTGGATTTAGGTAGCCTGGCTACCTTGGTAAAAACTGAACTAATGGTGGGAAAAACCTTGTACCCTTTGTGTACAAGGGGACACTCGAGAATATCCGGTGACTATGGTATCCTTTGAAACCTCCCTTGGTAACCTGTGTCACCAGGTGGGTTTGGTTCCGCAACTTCCACATGATGCCACTGTGGGAAGGGATTTCCCAAAATTCTGGGAGCTCTGGGATTGCCCAGATTCACTATTAAGTGGTTCTTCAGAGCCTGAAGGTTCTACTAAGGAATTCCCTAATTGTGAGTTTCCCTTGTCAGTATTAGCAGGGGAAACCAGGACTTTGGATGAGCCTGCAACCTCAGAAGAGGAACAGCGACCTCTAGTGTTTGATGATCTAGAGGTACACAGAGAAAGTTTTGCTACTGAACAATTGAAGGACCCCATATTACTAAGGGCCCGGGAGAATGTAGTGAAAATAGATGGGGAATTAGTTAACTCTGACGAGAGGATTACCCTCCCTTACTTCATCATGGAAAGGGACCTGTTATACCCGGTGTTACAGAGGGTAGAGGAAACCATTAAGCAACTGGTGGTGCCCAAACCTTACCGCAAGTTGGTCTTAGAACTGGCCCATGGGCACATTCTTGGGGGACATTTAGGAGCTGAAAAGACCTGGGAAATAATCACCCAGATGTTCTATTGGCCTGGGATCATTAAGGAAGTGGAAATGTACTGTTCCTCCTGTCCAGTGTGTCAGATTTCTGCACCCATGCCACATTTCCACAGTCCTTCCCCCTGCCCATCATTGAGGTTCCTTTTGAGAGGATTGCCATGGATTTGGTTGGCCCCTTGCTGAAATCCGCTAGAGGGCACCAGCACATCTTGGTGATAATGGAATATGCCACCCGTTACCCAAAAGTGATTCCTCTCCGAAACACCTTTGCCAAAACCATTGCCAAAGAGCTATTTCAAGTTTTCAGCTGTGTGGGCCTTCCTAAAGAAGTACTAACTGACCAGGGCACCCCGTTTATGTCTAGAGTAACCAAAGAGCTTTGCAAACTTCTTAACGTAACCCAATTACATACTTCAGTGTATCACCCCTCAAACAGATGGGCTGGTTGAAAGATTTAACAAAACGTTAAAACAAATGCTGAGGAAGGTGATTGATAAAGACGGAAAGAATTGGCATTGTCTACCCCCTTATTTGATGTTTGCTATCAGAGAGGTTCCCCAATCGTCCACAGGGTTCCCTCCTTTTGAGCTACTGTATGGGACTCACCCACGGGGACTACTGGACATTGCCAGGGAAACATGGGAGAGTGAGAGTTCCCCTCATAGAAGTGTGATTGAACATGTGGCACAAATGCATGACAGAATTGCGCAAGTGATGCCTATTGTGAAGGAATATTTGGCACAAGCCCAGTTGGCTCAGCAGAGGATTTACAATCGTGGGGCTCTAGTCTGTTCTTTTGCACGTGGTGATAGGGTGTTGGTCCCCAAGGTTGAAAGTAAATTCCTAGCAAAATGGCAGGGTCCCTATGAAGTGTTGGAAAAAATGGGTGATGTGAATTATAAAATGAACCAACCAGGAAGACGAAAACCTGAGCAGATATATGGTGAATTTACTAAAACCATGGAAGAATAGGGAATCCTTGGTCACTGAGACTACCCCACCTTCTGCTCCACCTAACTTGATTATCTCTGAAGTCAGGATAGTGGAGGCTGTCCAAAACTCAGCAACAGGAAGCTCCGTTTGTGCTCCGAAATAAAGAGAAATTTTCAGAATTGCCAGCTTGGGTGTCTGGGGTTGAACATGACATTGTCACCACACCAGGGGAAAGGGTCAAGTTGAAACCTTATCGAATTCCTGAAGCCCTGCCAGAGGCAATTCGCTAAGAAGTAAAAAAAAATGCGTGAGCTGGGGGTTACAGAAGAGTCAAATAGTGATTGGTCCAGTCCTATTGTGTTAGTGCCCAAACCAGATGAAAGTTGGTGGTTTTGTAATGACTTTTGCCACTTGAATAAAATCACTAAGTTTGACACCTATCCCATGCCTCGCATAGACAAACTGATTGATCGCCTAGGGACAGCTCGGTATATGACAACGTTAGACCTGACCAAAGGGTGTGGAAAAATTCCTCTCTCGGAATCGGTCAAGGAAAAAACAGCATTTGTAACTCCAGATGGATCTTTCCAGTATCAGAGGATGACTTTTGGGTTAAAGAATGTTCTGGCCACATTTCAACAGTAATGGATAAGACCCTTCGGCCTCGTCGAGCCTATGCTGCTGCATACCTAGATGACGTGGTCATCCATAGTGAGTATTGGGACTCACACTTATCAAAAGTTAGGTCTGGGTTTACGGCGGGTTTACAGCCCATCCAAAAAATTTATCATTGGGCTAGAGGAGGCAAAGTATTTGGGATATACCATTGGGAGAGATCTAATAAAGCCACAAGTAAACAAAGTTGAGGCTATTCAGAATTGGCCTCGCCCCAGCAACAAGAAGCAGGTTCGAGCATTTTTAGGAATCACTGGCAAATGTGCCGACTGCCAACTGCACCCCCCCCCCCCCCCCCCC
>BLSH010137593.1:414048-427316 GCA_018402905.1 Glandirana rugosa
CCCCCCCCCCCCCCCCCCAAAAAGAAACACCAGCCGCCACTGGTTTTGATTAAAAAAAAAAGATCAAAATCATGGGACAACTGTGCACTAATAGTGGAGTACAATTACAGATCCATCCATAGGAATCAGTATGAACAGAAGGCAAGCTCAGCAGGTGCAAAGCCATACCATGACTGTTTTGAAGAACAGGCTGTATGGTATGGAATGGGCCAAACAGTGAATGTTTCAGGAGTGGGGCTGCTACAGAAAATCCTCAGGGGGGATGGGGTGCATAAATGACAACTTCACAAAAAGTGAGTATGTCCTTTGAATAATGTAATGGTCATGTACGTCAATCCCTTGAATGCGCTTGCTTTATATTAGTCTCAACCACTTTCTCATGCTTTGTAAAGTTCAAGCAGCATTAGCTGCTACTTTCTGCAATAACAGAGAGGAATGTTTTAGACACTGTGGGAAATTAGCTTATGGGGATCAACTTTCCTGAGGAAAATAGCGTGCAGGCAACTTTCTTTAAAATCTGGTGGCTTGCCAGGTTTATTGGTAAAAGATTTGCAGGTTAAAAAAACAAACAAAACAGAAAATGAGTCCTTGCTGTCTGGTGCTAAACTAAACAGTATAGTTTACCCATTGTACAGTGCGGGGCTGGCCCCCGACACCCACTAAACATAAGCCAAAATGCAAACCTTGTCTTTTAAAGGCCAAACAGACACAGAGCTCCCTCAGATCCCTCTCTGAGTTCCAGGTCAGAGCTAAAGTGAGATCTCTTCCTAATTATTTAAGCCACTTGCTGGTGGACTCCAGTGGACCACAAACTCCGAACCGGAACCAACCCTGCCATGGTGGCTGATAAAACCCGGATCGGACTCCGTTTAATCCCCTCCACATGAACGTATACGAGGCGACAGGTAGCATCCGTCCACCACTTCGCCTCACATACAGTCACAACATGAATAATATGTGAATTTTTTTTTCAAGTATTAGCACCTGAAATTGATGGTATTTATAAACTGAAGAAAAGAAAACAGTATCAAATCCCTCTAGGAGCACCCCTTATTCTCACATTTTCATTTCAACTCTTAATCTTACTAGAGCCTATACTGTATCGAATTCAGAAGACAGCCATACTTGGAGCCATTGACCAATACACAAGATATGGATTACATAGATGTCACCAATGGGCATATTGTGCAGTAGTTCTGGGATCACTTATAACATCTAATGTCATAGATACTGACTTATTATTTTGACCTAGAGCATATTCTCAAAAAAAAAAAAAAAAAACAAAAAGAAAACACCAGCACTATAGTATATATTTTAGCTGCTGAACACAAAAATATCCCCTTGGATAATTTAACCACTTGCCGACCGCCCGCCGCAGCGTGACGGCGGCAAGATGGCTCGTTATCGCGAAACGCCGTCACCAGACGGCGTGCTCACTGTGTTCAGGGGGGCCAGGGAGCGGGTAGGGCGGACTCGATCGCCGCCGGCTACCCGCGATGGCCCCCCCGCAGTGAGAGAACGGAGGTCAGTGTATGTAAACACGGATCTCCGTTCTCATAGAGGGGGAAGGGCGGTGATCACAGGCTTCCTGTATATGGAAGCCGTTAAACATCCCCTTTCCCCAGCCAGGGCAGCCCACACACAGTTAGAACACTCCCAGGGAACACAGTTAACCCTTAGAGCTCCCCCTGCAGGTTAACCCCTTCACTGCCAATGGCATTTACACAGTAATCAGTTCATTTTTATAGCACTGATCGCTGTATAAATGCCAATGGTCCCAAAAAAGTATCAAAATGGTCCGACATGTCCGCTGCAATATCGCAGTACCGCTAAAAATCGCAGATCGCCGCCATTACTAGTAAAAAAAAAAACACCCCAGAAATAAATTCTCATCATCCGTAAACGTGGCAACTTTTGCGCAAACCAATCAATAAACGCTGATTGCGATTTTTTTAACCAAAAATATGAGGAAGAATATAAATCGGCCAAAACCGATGAAAAAAATTTTTTTTTATATTTTTTTTGGATTTGTATTTTAGCAAAAAAGTAAGAAATGTGTTTTTTTTTTTGCAAAATTGTCGCTCTTCTTTTATTTATAGCGGCGATTTGTTTATAGAATGGTGCAGAGGTGATCAAATACCACCAAAAGAAATCTCTATTTGTGGGAAAAAAAGGACGCAAATTTTGTTTGGGTACAACGTCGCACGGCCGCGCAATTGTCAGTTAAAGCGACGCAGTGCCAAATCGCAAAAAGTGCTCTGGTCCTAAAGTGGGAAATCCTTCCGGGGCTGAAGTGGTTAAGTAACATAAAAAAGTGCAGTGCTCCAAATTGTGAATGATAGTGGGAAATATAATCCAAATCCACATTTGTATCAATTTATTTTTTTCATGGATGACTGTTCATAAGTAATTTGGAGAGACAATTTCAAACATTTGCCTCAAAGACAATTTAACTACTCCCCGCCCTCACACAGTAGTTGTACTGCAGGGTGGGCGGCAGCTGCGGCCTTTCTACTGAGTCTGGGACGCGCATGCGTGCACTCTCTGCATACCCATGCTGTAGTTGCACACAGCACGAGTTTGGCAACTGATTTCAGCCAATGATTTTGGCTGAAGTCAGCTGATTGGCTGTGGCCAATCACACACAGAGTTCTGCGGTTACAGAAATACAGAACTCTGTGTACAAGGAACAGCAGACAGTAAAGCAGCACATATTACACTTTTTGGGCACACAGTTTATCCATTGATTGCCCCTAGGTGTTAACCCCTCTGCAGCCAGTGTCATTAGTACAATGTCAGCGTACAGTATTATCACTGATCACTGTATTAGGCTCTTTTCACATATGAGCAATCAGAATCATGGCATTTCTGCCCACGATTCTAAACAGCAGCAAATCGCAGGATGGCCGTGCGATCCTTGTCACTTCCAATGGCACCCTGATCGTGGCACGATTTTGCAGTCACACTATAAGTCGCTAATCACCATCATTACAGTATAGTGCCTATAGCTGTGTAAATTCCAGTACAAATACCATTATTTATCAACGCTATAACATTCAGACAATATACACTTATTGGGACTTTTTTTACCAAAGATATTTAGCAGAATACATTTTTGCCTAAACTTATGTCTAATATTGATTTTATTTTTTGATTCTTTTATTGGATATATTTTATAAAGGAAAGTAGATTCCAATAAAATTCATATAATTTTCGTGAACCTGTTGTGCTTCATTTAAAGTCCCTTCCTACCTTTTTTTCTTCTTTAGTATTATCAAATCAGGGAGGTTTGCTCCTCGGTGTCGACGTCACGACTTATGCGCTGGAGGCTCAGCACCTTATTGCGGTGCGCTGTCCCTCCAGTGCGTTGCACATCTAGTGGCAGTGCGGGAGTGTTTCGTAGTGGCGCCGCTGGTGGGCAGTTGCCCGCCCGTTCGCTGGCGCCTCCCTCCTGCATTCGCTTGCCTGACGTGACGTTGGTGGTGGGTGTGGTGGCCCGGCCCTATGAGGTTCCATCTCTCCGTCACACACACCATTTGCTTCCATCATGTCAGACACACATACCACTCTTCTCCAGCCTCACTCTGCAGTCTCTCCTAAGGTATCTTTCACGCCTGGCTCAGCACATGGTTATTTGTGCTCTGATGGTGATCTGTACATCTGTTTTAGCACCTTTTGGTTCCTTCACTATTTCTTCAATTTCCCTCACCTTTCCATTCAACATTTCTTATTCCAATTTGCTCACTCTGCAGAAGCCCCTTCCAGTTGAGTCAGCTTCCCTCCATCACACACAGTCATTCATAGAGATGGTCCTTGTTGGGGCGCTTGGTGTTTCCCTTTCCCCCCACCTCAGCTCCCGGGTGAGATAACCCTTATGGGTTGCATCGGATTCAATATGTTGCGCTTCACGGTGCGACCGTGGTTGCAGGTATGTCGGTTGCAAAATTGTTTCATCTCAATTCTGTATTTTCAAATATTGGTATTTTTCTTATATTATTTTTATTTATTACAGTTACTACTCACATGCATGCTCCTGAAGAGTGGGTGTTAACCTCCACGAAACGCGTAGAGCTGTCATATGCTGTGCCAAATATACAACGTAACAATTCAACTCTCTTTTTTCTATATGAGCTATGTACATGCTGCTATGATATATGTAATGATTTAAATGGAGAGGCTAGATGCCCATTATTTTTATATATATGTATGAATTATGTATCATGTATTTATTTGATGAATTTATCATATATCATTATTTATAAACTTTTTTAACAAAAAAATATATATTTTTCCAATAAAATTCATATAATTTTCATGAACCTGTTGTGCTTCATTTAAAGTCCCCTCCTACCTTTTTTTCTTCTTTAGAAAGTAGAACATATTTTTTAATTCAAATTTTCAGTATTTTTTTCGATTATATCGCAAAAAATAAAAATTCCACAAAAAGAAAGCTCTATTTGTGTGAAAAAAATGTAATTTGTGTACATTTTTGCGTAGCTGCACTAATATCAAGTAAGGTAGCGCAGTGATGAACAGCAAAAATGCTCCAGTCGCAAAGGGGGTAAAACCTTCTAGAAGTAAAGTAGTTAAAGCGGTAGTAAACCCCCAAAGCTGTTTTTACCTACAGGTAAGCCTATAATAAGGCTTACCTGTAGGTAAAAAGAATATCTCCTAAACCTGCATGGTTTAGGAGATATTCGCTCTGCATGCAGCCGCTGACATTAGTGGCGCATGCGCTGACGATCCGGCCGAGGCGTCCGGCAACTCAGAGCTGGCTGCCGGAGCGAAGAGCTCCCGCGCTGTGAGTGGCCGGAGCCGCGTTCCCGGAAGAAAGAAGAGGACCAACATGTCAGCGTCCTTAGCGCTGATCGACTCGGGCATCGGGGGCCTCGTTCTAAGGTAAGTATTTCATAATATGTTAGTATGCGATGTATACTAACATATTATGCTATTGTCTTGCAGAATTTTTTTTTATTTTTTTTTTTGGCAGCGGGTTTACTACCGCTTTAAATCTGAATTTGGGGTGAAATATTTACTCTTGCAGACCCACCTCACCACTGCAATGGTCAATTGCTCATTTTGCCTAGGGGATAATGAACAGGGTGTTATGCTTACCTTATTCCTCACTTCCTAAGCAGATGTAGCTCTCCCTCACTGTCCAATGCTCAAGTGAGTGGTCTCTCGGTATCCCCCTGTACAATACAGGACTGCTGGTTGTGCATTGTATTTAATGACATTAGAGAGCTACGACTGGCCACTGAGGGGGAACTACTGCAGGGGAAAATCAACCTACACACACACACACACACACACACTTCCTGAATTCAGCCTTAAAATGTTTCTTCTATTTTCCAGCAAATATCTTTTTTGTATACAAGGCAAAATAACTTCTAAAGCAAAACTGTGCTGTTTCAACATGTAAAATTTTACACAACAAAAATACATCTTTTTTTTAATAGATAGTATGCTCTCCTGACATTTCTGCTAGTATGCCCCATGCGCAGCAATATACGGTGAGAAATAAACTTAACAACAAAGATTGTTGTTAAACTACTGCCAGGCCTGACTTTGATTTGAATATTTCCTATGCATTTAAATCCCTTTGTTCAGCATAAATATGACTACCCACTCACAATTTTGTACAATTTCTACATCTCTTCTCTGAAATGGAGGCTTAAGTAGCTCTCTCGCTCTCTAACACATTTCATGTTCCATTTTCTCTTACTCCAAACTCATTTTCTATGTATCCGGAACGAACAGCAATTCACATCTATCAGCTCAAATAGCAGTTCAGCACGGCCTGGAAAGGTTTTGCAAAATACAGACCAAAATAATGCAGTGTGCCTGCTCTTAGTGCTGTCAATCTTGGTAGACAAAGAAGTCCCAAATTCAGACCACCTGTCTCTGCCTCCAGTTTGGCTACACAAAGCAGCATCAAAATTAACACTATTAATGCATTAATGGGCTAGATGTGTCTTGGTCCGCTGCGCACAACATCCCGATGACTCAAATGGCTCTACATGATTAATGGTAAACATTACTGTTGCCTCAGATGTTTCCTTTTAGTAAATACAAACATCCTCCTGTCTTTTGTATTTGCATGCTCCGCTCAACTCCATTCTAGAGCCCTGGGGGTTTTTGCAAGCAAAGCATAATTAACTTCTGCTGTATATCACTAGGTAATATTGTTTGATCTCACATTAGTCTTAAAATGCAGCCCTGAAGGCCTGGCGTGAGATAAGTATACTCAATCATTTTCTATTGCGCACTGTAAACAACCAATCCTATCAATTTAGTGCAGAACTATTATGATAGGCAGTGTAAGGACAACAGGGGATATGCTCAATATTTAACTAGTAATGTTTATGTAAATTTGTAAGCTCCATAAACAAGATGCATGCAGCTACTAAGGCTGCATTCACACCTGGGCGTAGCTTTTTCAGGCAGAAATACACGTGTTTTTTTTTACAGCGATTTTGCCGCGATTTTGTACAGGTCAAAAGGTCACCAATGTAAAAAGTAGAAAAACGCCCAAATCAAGCTACAAAAATACTTGTTTGAGCTTCAGGTGTTTTCTGGCTTTTGGCTTCAGGCGTTTTCGAGTGGAGATGTGAACCATCTCCATAGAGAATCATTGATTTTTTTTCCCCCTCCAGCGTTTTGTAGCTTCAGGCTTCAAGCTACAAAACGACCAGGTGTGAATGGGGCCTAAGAATGAACAGATGTTTTACTCAAAGACCCCTTTCACACCAAGGCGTTGTAAAAAAGCCTGTAAAACGCCATGAGCTAAGTGTGCGTTTTTGCCGCGCTTTAGAAGCGCTAAAAATAGGGCACAGCTAAAGGCGTTATTGAAGTGCTTTTTAAGCATTTTCGAAGTGTTGGCATTGGCTAACAACCCCACCCCTCTACATCACATCCTGTTCACTTCCTGGTATCTTGTAGGGGAAGAGAGAGTGCAGGTTGAAGATGGAGTATTATGAGCTGCTCCTGATGTTTGTGCTACTTTTTTGGGAAAACATCCTCAAACAGAGGCAATGCGTGCGTTTCTCTCTCCTCTTCTCCGCTCAACAGGAGTTCCTGATTTTCCAGCATTCTACACTGCATTCCGATCATGTGACCTTCCCACAGCCTCAGTGCACATTTCATGCACTTTTCAAGCGCTTAACCATTATTTTCAATGGACATGGGCATTTTTGAAGCTCTATTTTGAGCGCACAAAACAAGCTAAAAAGATGCTGCTTGCAGGACTTTTAGCAACACCTAGCAAGCGCGACGCCTCGGTGTGAAAGAATCCATTGAGATGCATGGGGAGGGTTTTTGATGCGCTTTTTATGTGCTAATTTTAGCGCAAAAACGCCTGAAAAATGCCTTGGTGTGAAAAGGGTCAAAAAAGATACCTTATTAGTTCCCTAAAATATCGGTTTCCTGCAATAGAAGCTCTTAAACTCACCTCTCTGCTGGACCATGTCCCCTACCTTCCCTCTCTTCCAACCTCTGTCAGACTCTTCAGCATTTGACACTTCCATGAGTGTTGGATATCTGTGTGATTCCTTATCCCGACACTTACGTCACTGTATGAGTCCAAGGAAAAAACACTAAAAGACAAATATTTACTGAGGGCCCTGACAGAGCAATATAGTGACAGGAGAGCACAGCAAAGGTGAGTATAAGGCCTCATACACACGGACGTTTCTTAAAAAATAAACAAAACGTCGGGCCCGACGTCAAGGAAAAAAAATCGGCGTTTTGCATCGGCGTTAGTGAGCGTTGGCATCAATAGGCGTTTTTAAAAAAAAATCATCCCTCTGCTATTTTTCAACCTAAAAACGTCGGCGTCAAAAAGCGCCGGTTAACGCCGGTACAATATTAGTTGGCGTTTTGCGGCGTCGGCGTCAAAAAATGCCAACACGTTACAGCCTCAGAACGCGCTGGCCGTGGGTTCTAGTTTCAGCTCACTAATGCCGACGTCATCTACAGCTCAAAAACGTCGGCGTTTTTATGGGGCCATTGACTAACAAGGAGAGCTGCAAAAAAACGCCAGAAAACACCGGCGTCAAAAAACGTCCATGTGTATGAGGCCTAAGTGGGTGGGCAAAGAGACAAAACTGGATGTCTGACAAACAGCTAAACACACACAGATGGAATACATATATCAGAGCTGTTTTACATACAAATGAGATTTCCATAGCCCTGCTGCACAGCACTGCAAACTTGGAGATCTGATTTTCAGTTAACATTGCCACCAGTCTGTGTTTGGAGAGTGAAGGAGATGATGGTGAGCTCATCTCTTTGCTCAGCATTACCATGTTCCTCATTAGCACACCTGACTGGCTCCTTGTGCTGCTTTTCCTTCCCAGTCTGAGCTCTACTGTAAAGAGGATGATGCCAAATCAAATCCAGGTAATTAAAATAGTTGCTTTAAAAACACTGTCAATTTGCCCATTCAGTATCTGGGTAAAGTGGCCCAGCAAACTTGCTGAACTTCAACTTGCCATCATTTTTCTGCAGCCTCATCTAGTGAAGATCCCGAGGCAAGTGACTTTCTCTCATGTGACAGGGTGTGAGTCTAGCAACTAGAAATCAATCACAAGGTCCGCCACTGTCACATGACAGAAGAAGCGTATCACTACTCCCTTAAAGTGGTTTTAAAGAATTCTATGCATGAAGGTAAAAAATCTTCTACATGTAGCTCCCTTCCCCAGCCCTCCATAATACTTACCTGAGTCCGAACTCGATCCAGTGATGTGCATGAGACCAGCAGGTCTCTTGGTTCACACTCTCTCCCCATTGGCCAAGACACGGCAGCGGGAGCCAATGAGGAGGAAGTGGGGGGTGGAGCTGAGCCCCGTTCTGTGTGTATTAGACACACAGAGTGTGGCTCGGGATCCAGCATGCATGAGTGCCCCCATAGCAAGTGGCTTGCTATGGGTGCACTCAACAGGGGAGTGGGGGTTGGGGAGGAGCCAGGAGTGCCAGTGGGGGACCCAAGAAGAAGAGGACCGGGACTGCTCTGTGCAAAACCACTGCAGAGGGCATGTAACTTTAACATTTTTTTGTTTTTTTACATTTTCCCTTAGTATCACTTTAAGGCTGGGTTCACACTGGAGCACGTTCCGGCTCACACCAGGGGTCCGATGCGTCTCCATTCACCGTTTCAGGTCCAATTTCAGCCAGAATTTTGGGCTGAATTTGGACCTGAAACGGACCAAAAGATACCCCGGACCCCTGTGAAAATTTGTACCGGAGCCGCTCCATAGAGAGCCGGTCACAATCTCCTGTTATTGCGAATTGGATGCGGGAACCCACATCCAATTCACACTAATGTGAACCTAGCTTTAGCGTCCAACACCACCAGACACTGGGTGGGTGCCCACCACAACCAAGAAACAAGCAGCACTGGCACAGTGTGGTTTTTGTGTGTTTGACGTTAAATGGATGCGGCTACTTTTCACTGAATGGGTGAGGTGACAGTTTTTCTTTGTAATAATATTTGAATAAACACATTTTTTATCTGCTTAGAGCTCTCATGCTTAGTGTGGTCATTTTGAAATAGGAAAGCGGGGTGAGTGGCAGAACCACCAGAGATTTCACACAAAGGAAGCTATGTAAAGAAAACATGAAAACCTTTCAACACGGTACAACAGACACATATCAGGAATATGAAATGTTGAGGTAACATACTCTTTACAGTCAAATTTTTTAGATCAACATACTGATTAGATCTGACAGCCATTGGCACTTCCAGTGGGAATACAACAATGGTGGCCTCTGTATATTCTGATGTTTACTTTAATGCATTAAACCCAAGAACAAAAAAAAGACAATATTGCAGCTTACTAGTTCTTAGATGTGGTGGCTGCTTTTGTCTCCTTTTTTTACGCTTTTTGTTCCCTTCATTTAAACCTGGTAATCATACTATTGACTCACTTTCTGTCCTATGGTGCAACCCAAGCAGCGTTGTCATCCTAGGACAGGGAGTGCATTAGGACTAAATAACAACTCCCTCTTATCTCCATAACAAGGGAAGGTATTTTGTAGTCCATGGATATATTAAATTGATAACAGTTCAGAGTCAGAGAATAAAGAAAGTTATCAGCTCCCAAGATCCCTGGCTGGACAAACAGCTACTATTTTTTGTCAAACAGATATAATAAAACATATTTAGAGCTCGTTCGCACCAAATAAGAACAGTCAGAACGCACACATTTTTTGCACATTTCCATGCAACATGTTTTCAGCAGCTCATTAATTTTTGGTGCACGCAAACGCACGTATGGTGTGGGAAAACGTATGCCTCTGCGTTCATACACTGCAATTGGTATGACGAGTCCCTTAAAGCGGACCTCCACCCAAAAAGGGAAGCTCTGCTTGTTTGCCCCCCCCCCCTCCACTGCCCCATTTGGCACCTTTCGGGGGGGTTGAGCGGGTACCTGGTTTTGACAGGTACCTGCTCCCACTTTCGGCTGATTTTACCATGGCAAAGATCGGCCTCCCTCCCCCTTTCCCTGCCACCGGGCCAATCACAAAGCGCAGTGCCCTTCGCACATGCGCAGTAGGGAACCAGCTGTGAAACCATTATGCTTCACTGACAGTTTCCCTCAGATGGCCACAGCAGCACCTGAGAGCCAATTGACAATTTGGCTTGGGTGAAGACCAGTGGCGGCCCATAATGTAGGCCGCCCCCCCATCCGTGTGTCCGGCCCCCTAATCTACATGCTGGGAGCCGGACGCATGGATTTCAATGGGGTTTTTTTTTAAGCACGTGATTAGAGCCTGAGGCTCTAATAGGCTTTAAAAAAGGGTGGGCTCGGGGTGCAAAGCACTGCGTCCTGAGCACACCCACTTGTGTGACAATAACGAATAAATATTCCCTATTGTCATCCTGATTCTCTTCCTGTCCAATCAGGAAGCGGGTCCTGAGACTCCTCAGCTGATTGGCCGAAAGGAGAGACAATCCGATTGGCCGCCAAGGAGAAGGAGAGAGGAGACACAGCGCACGGAGGAGAGGAGGGAGGAGACGCACAGTGTGATGCATGGGAGGAGGAAACACAGGGGACGTTGCTGCCCACCGCGGTGACCTAGATAGGGTAAGTGCGGGGCTGGTGACCTAACTGACTGACTGGAGAGGGGGGTGGTGGAAGGTGCGAGTGACCAAGCGACCGATTGGGGGGGGGGGGGGGGGGTGGGTTGCATTGTTTGCCGCCCCCAAAAATATACCACCAGGTGCCACTGGTGAAGACACTGCTGGATTTGTGCACAGGTAAGTATCCTAATATTACAAGTCAGCAGCTGCAGTGTCATTAAAGAGCTCCTCTTTAATGACATATTTAACAAACCAAAAGTGAGAGAAAAATAGACATTAATTCATAGAGTTTATATACACTTAACTCAAGAAAATAACCAGAGTAAAAGCACATTTTGTGCTAACCAAATAAGTTTAAATATAAATTTAAACATCATTGTTATTAAGTTCACATATTTAATTCTTTATGTCCCTTCTCAGTAAGGTCAGCCAATAATGCCAACAATACTGGCTGAAATCAATTGTATTGTTCTGCCTGTGCTGGAACAGATCCCCATTGAAAATGCACAGCCACACCTCACAAAACACATCCGCCTTGATATTCTAATGCATGCAGTATTGTTCCCATCTGAAATGTGACCTTGTCAGAGTGAAAAGTGGAGGAAAATTGTTCTAAAGTACTATATCATTTAGCAATTTTGAAAAACACATGCATGAAAGTTAAAGGTGGAAAGGCTTAACTCAGCCTCATTTGTATTAGGATGAATACATTCACATCTTTTACACCGGAGACTTCCTTAGCGCGCTCACTAAGCGGTGGCAAATTTCCAGAGCTCCCTCTATTCCTTGGAAACTACAAAAAAAACTTGAATAGAAATGCCAACTTTAACTTGCTGATAAATGCAAAAAATAAGTAGATCTAGTACAGAAGGTAAAAAGTATTTTAGACTTATTGGGTCTCCAGGGCTTGTATAAACAAGCATTGAATGCTAACGCCCGTCCTAGCACCTGAACACAAGCATTGGTGTGTGCGTTTAAATGAACCTGCAAGCAATAAAAAAATACAGGAAACTTAAATGTGTAATCTGCTTATGTTCTGCCTTCTCTGGTTCCTCCTCCCCCTCCTACAAAAATTAAATCTTCCAATAAAACCTTTTTTTATTACATACCTTATTTTATACCCAGTGATGACATCACCGGGTCTCTGTGCTTCTCTATGTAATGCAGACAAATTATGACTGGTGGGAGGGGCCAGCAGGGTGATGTGCACAGATTTCTAAAAACATCCCAGCACCCTGTCTCAGTACTCCTCTCAAGAGTTCTCTCAATCCCAATGCAGCGGGCATTGCTAGGAAGGATGTATTTGCAGACAGACCCCCCTAGATAACAGCCACATGTAATGCTGAGCCTCCATGATTGAAGTAACTCAAATTCAACTAAAGAAAGAGACGGGCCAGGGACATTAAAGCTTGGGAGGAAAGACCTAGATAATGCTGGGTGTCCTCCAGTGGGAAGGAACACAGAATGATGAAAAGATTCTTAGGTCCCATTCACACTATGATGTGCGTTGCCATCATTTTCATGGGCTGCCCTAGAAGTGAAAAAGCAGCTCATGCGCCTTTTCGAGCTGCAAGCCTTTGCCGCGTTTGTCATGAGAAAAACGCGCATCTGCGTGCCACATTTTGGATTCCATTAAAGCTGAGCTCCACTCTCCTCCACCAAAAATACAAATACTGTAGCTGCTGACTTTTAACTAGTGTTGAGCGAACCCGGACTGCAACATTCGGGTCCGTACCGAACTTTTGGGTGTCCGTGGCACGGACCCGGACATTTCAAAAATCGTTCGGGTTCGGTCCGGGGTTCTGCTATTTTACTCCACGTGTTGAGAAGCTGCAGGGCAGCCAATCAACAAGCGTTTCACTGGTTTGCCCTTAGAAGCCATCACAGCCATGCCTACTAATGGCATGGCTGTGATTGGCCAGTGCATCATGTGACCCAGCCTCTTTATAAGCTGGAGTCACAGTGCTGCAGTCACATGCTCCTTGGGTTAGTGTAGGGAAAGGTAGCTGACGGCGTGAGGGACAGATTTGAGACATTTTAAGACCTGATCCTGCATCCTGAGATAGATTACTTTACTACTGCTGTCTGTGCTGTTGCTCTGAGGACAGATAGCAGAAATTAGAGATTTCACATACCGCTGCTTTGAGTTGCAGATCAAACTCTGCTTAAAACAACGATCGCCACG
>BLSH010137593.1:452390-498892 GCA_018402905.1 Glandirana rugosa
CCGTGCGGCGTCGGTTATCCGCGCATAAAGCCTCGTTCGATTTCCGGCCACGGCCCGCCCTGTTCTACCGCGGCGTCGGAGACACCGCCGGCCCCAGACAAGATGCCCCTCGACGCCGACCTGGCCGGCCGCCTCTCAGCAACGAGCCCGGGACCTCTCACTTGTCTCTCGCCGAGTGTGCCTCGGAGGAGTCCCCACGTCCCTCGGGGCCCGGTGTCGGCCAGGCAGTAAATGTAAACAGCTAGAAGTACATTTTATTCATTAAACCATGAAAGGTGCCAAACCAACTCCATGTCCAGGGACGGACCACTCATTACCGGCCAGCCTGGGGAAGGTTAAGATGCTGACTGCGGCACATTCACCTGTTGCAGAGCGCTGCCTCCACCCGGCTGTGGCCCGGGGCTCCCTGCACCCCTGAGGAGGCTCCGTGTGAGCCGCTCTCTGTTCACTCTCCAGGGCCCGAGCAACGACTCTCCGCCGGCCGGTCCAGCCGCAGCTCCCCGTAGAACAGACCCCGGCCGCCACAGAGGCTGCGGCGCCATCTTGTCCCGCCCGGCACCGGCCTTTAGCTTGCTCCGAAATACGCGCCTATTGGCTGCGGCGTGCCAGGGCAAAATGCTGATTGGTGGCTTCCACAGCGACTGGGCGTGTGCCTGCGCTTACCTGAGGCAGGTGTCAGTCAGAGCACGAAAGTCCTCCCTCAGCACGGCTGTGAAAGTCAGCGCCACACAGTGCGGAGAGAAGTCACTTTCACCGCACCGTGTGACCATTCACCTTGACAAATAGCTCTGGCGTCCATGTCTGTGCAATATTTCTAATGAGGGCATTGTAACCACTCTCAAACCAGGCCAATTCTGACACTCCTCTCCTTCATGTAAAAATCATCATTTTTTTTTCTAGAAAATTATTCAGAACCCCCAAATATTATTTTAGCAGAGACCCTAAGGAATAAAATGGCCGTCGTTGCAATTTTTTTATGTCACCCGGTATTTACGCAGCAATTTTTCAAATACATTTTTGGAAGAAAATAACTTTCATGGATTAAAAAAAAACAAACAGTAAAGTTAGCCCGAATATTTTGTATAATGTGAAAGATGATGTTACAGCGAGTAATTAGATACCTAACATGTCACGCTTTAAAATTGCGCACACTCGCGGAATGGTGGCAGACCGCTGTACTTAAAAATCTCCACAGGCGACGCTTTCCATTTTTTTTAGAGGTTACAAAGAGTTACAGAGGAGGTCTAGTGCTAGAATTATTGCTCTCACTCTACGTTCACGGAGATACCTCACATGTGTCGTTTGAACTCCGTTTGCATATGCGGGGCGCAACGTATGTATGTGTTCGCTTCTGTGTGTGAGCACGCAGGGACAGGGGCACTGTTAATTTTTTTAAAATAATTTTACTTTTATTTTTTTATTTGTACACTATCCCTTGAAATGTTTTTCATCACTTTTATTCCTATTACAAGTGTAAGCATGTTCTCCCTTGGAAATGGCTGGTAGTTGTGGTTCACCTTATAGCTGCCCTCAATCCCACCATATCTCACACATCCGAAGTCACTGAACAGGCCGCCTCTTGTTTTGTTTTATTTAGGGGATTAACTTGGATGGGGAAAAGGGGTGACTGTGGGATGCCCAAAGAATTGGTTACAGGACCTCCTATATACACGACCGTATATACACTTTACTTCCTCCAGCACTTTTCTTGCAGACTATTGCTCCTTCACTTCTCTCCAGCACTTTACTTTGTTATCAGGCTCACTCCATTCCTTTCTCTTCACCGCAGCTAGCACATGGTGAGGCCTGCACTCTGTCAGCAGGACCTCCGGACCACCCATTACAGGTGGTCAAAGACCCCTCGAAGTGTAGCTTAGTACGTTGGTGCTAGCTGCGCCTTTGATGGACTTCAACTTCTAGCCCCACCCCTCTTCCAGGTCACACCGACCTGCTTTCCTCCCAGTGATACTCCTTCCCCTGACTGGCTCCCGAGACCTCCACAGACTGTCCACTATTCCTCTCCCAGCCTGCTCCAGCCTTTCCTCCAGCTCCCAGGGTCTGTCACTCACCGACTCCAGTGGATACTTTAAAGTGTTCTCAGTAGCACCTCTGCTGTTCTCTTACACCCTTGTACTACTCCAGGAATCCACTCCACTCCTGGCTGCACCCGAGCCTCAAGGTCACCCCCCCAGACTGGGGGCTCCCTCCTGGGTAGAGGCTTGCACAGCACCTCTGCTACATTCTCCACACTTCTACCCGACTTCTCCTCCCCCCTGCTGGCAGACTGCTGTATTTAAGGAGGCCTGCCCCCTGCAAATCAAGACTGTAGATTGGTCAGGGCTCCTTGTCATACATCAGGAAGTGACGCCTCCTCATCCATCCCCCTCCCCAGAGCCTTCTCTGCTCAAAGCGGAGCAAATTCCAAGGGGTGTTCTTTCCTTCCATCTCTAGCCACTCCCTGAGCCACTCCCCAGCCCAGATCAAAACATTCAGGCCTGCACCTACAGTCAGGCCTGACTAAATTTTGCCTCTCCAAGCTAAAACAATTTGGGGGCGCTACACAAGGAATGTAAACATCCCTTGTAAAAGGAATAGGGCATGACAGGTCCACTTTATAGAGAGATGTGGCGTCTATAAATCCCTACATCTCTCCTCTAGGCTGGAAAGCCTGAGATTCCAAAAATAAAATCTCAGCTGTTCCATATAAAAAACGGCAGTATTTACATCTGCCGAGGCCGGACATGACATCATAAGGTCGCGTCCGGCCTCCAAAGGTCATAACTTTGTTAGTTCTTTTCTCTCTTCCCCCCCTGCAGGAATTTCCCTCTATTCACCATGCCTGGAAATGATCAAGCTCTCGTCCTAACTGTGATACCATACCATACACACTCTCACACAGATAAAATTACCAAACATTCCACCCCCATCTTAAAACTATGCGTATAGTTTCATGAAACGTTAAGAGACCTGCGCTCACCCTCAAAACGTAACAAAAATTTTAAGACATCTAAAACGCCTTCACACAGACATTGCACTCCTACAGGAGACACATCTGTCCGTTGAGGATTACCACTGCCTCCAACAATTCTAGGTAGGCAAAGTAGTGGGATCAGCAGCAGTGGGGAGAAAAGCTCGAGTAGCTATCCTTATCCATAAACGATTATCATACAATCTCCTAGAGCAGTGGTTCTCAACTCCGGTCCTCGGGACCCACCAACAGGCCAGATTTTAAGTATTACCTTGGGGAGATGCAGACTAGAACACTGCAATCACTGAGCAGCAAATGATATCACCTGGGATGCATTTCAGTTATCCTGCAAACCTGGCCTGTTGGGGGGGTCCCGAGGACAGGAGTTGAGAACCACTGTCCTAGAGGTAAACAGTGACAACCGAGGTCGCAAAGTAACTATCCACATTAAACTCCAATCAAAAGACCTATTGATCTCGAACATTTATGCCCCTAACTCCCCATCCACTGGCTTTTTTCCAAGAAACCACGAAATGGATGTTAAAAAAACCCAGCTCCCACATCTAATAGGAGGAGACTTCAACTCAGTCCTCAGAACAGAGAAAGACAGAACCACCAGAACCAGACCGCCCCCTGTAGATCCTTTATATCGCCCCACACCATTAGAGCAGTTCACTTCAGGATCAAATCTCATTGATCCATGGCGCCTCTAACACCCCATTGATAGGGAGTTCACCTTCTATCCCCCCCCCCCCCATGGATTGTTTGCGAGAATAGATTATCTTTTCGCTACCCCCTCCCTCTTGAAACATATCAGTGAAGCTACTATACATGACATACTGATTTCGGATCACAGCCTAACATCAGTCCTACTGGAGGACTTCACCCCTAACAATACAACCAGAATATGGAGATGCCCCTCCCATCTAGCGCAAGATACCCAACTCAAAGCGACACTCACAAAGGCATGGAGAGAATTTACTGAGGAAAATAAGGAACACATCCACCAACCAAACCTACTTTGGAAATAAGTCAAGGAAACTTCTCTCTAGATTGTGCCAAAGCCAATACAAGCCTACACACATCCAAACACTTAAAGACCACACAGGACAACTAACATCCTCCCCATCGGCCATCAATAAGATACTCCAAAACTTTTATACATCCCTATATGCCCCTGACAACCTAAACCTTTCCTCAGCAGAAACCTTCCTAAACCCGCCTGACCTCCCCCAAATAACTCATGACCACTTATCCACCTTAAATGCCCCAATATCACAAGAGGAAATCGAAAATTCAATCAACACGCTAGCAAACAACAAATCCCTAGGACCTGACGGTTTCTCTGGCAAATTTTATAAATTGACACAAAATTTAATACCCCAGACACTAGACAAGGTTTTTAACAAAATGTGGGAGGGAGGGGCCTATCTTCCTTCAGGCTAGCAAGCCTATATCAAACTAATAGCCAAAAAGGGAAAAGACCCCACGGAACTAGGGTCATATCATCCCATTTCACTCCTAAATGTGGACGCCAAACTGATGCCAAAGATAGTAGCCTTCCGCCTAGCATCTATTTTACCTCACTTAATACACCCAGCACAAGCAGGGTCCGTCAAAGGAAGATCCGCCTCATCCAACATAAGAAAAGTTCTTGCTGTCCTTGAATATGCCAAAGCCCATCCCTCAGAAATCATAGTGATAATTACATTAGATGCAGAAAAGGCTTTTGACAACGTGAGCTTCCAATGGTTGTCACTTGTCTTAAAAAGATTAGGCTTCTCAGGTACCTTTTCTCACTTTATTGAAAGCCTGTACTCTGCCCCCTCCACGAAAATAGTAGCAGCAGGACATATCTCAGGCACCATCCCCCTACACAAAGGCACCCGCCAGGGATGCCCTTTATCACCACTTCTCTTCAACCTGGCCATAGAACCCCTTACACAATATCTGAACTCCTATATACCACTACACGGCATCAAAATCGGAGGAGAGGAACTCTGTTCTGCGTTCTTTGCAGACAACATTTTGATGTTCACTGCTAACTCCCAGAAAGATATTTCCTTAATCCAACACACATTCAACTTCTTTAGAAATTGCTCAGGCCTAAAGATAAATTTAGCTAAAAACGAAGTACTCCAACTTTGCAAAAAAGACAATAAAAACTGTACTTCCTCATCTCTTTTCCTGATTGCAAACCACTATATCACTTACTTAGGGGTGAACATTGGGAAAGATCCTTCATCCCTATATCTACTTAACTATCCCCCTCTTATATCCAAGATTATTAGCAAACTGGAAGCATGGATGAACTTCCCCCTCACGCTTTTCGGGAGATGCCACCTCTACAAGATGGTCAGCTTTGCCAGATTACTATACCCTATGCAAACAATACCTGTACTTATTAAGCATAAAGACATATAAATAATCAATAAAGCCCTTATGGCCTTCCTGTGGCATTGCAGAAAAACAAGAATTGCACTGGCCAAGCTATACTTCCCTAAGGTGTGAGGGTTGATGTTAGGAAAAGACTGTGCTAAGGGTTAATGCATTTGGTTGTGCTTTCCTCTATTTCCTGGAGCAGCAGCTCTATTTAAACTTCCTGCTTCCTGTAGCAAATGCTGTCCGTTCTATAGCGTGTGAGTGTTCCTGAGTAGTCTGTATCCTGATTTTCTGTTCCTGTGACCTGGCTTGTTTCTGACGTTGATTGATCTCCACCTGCACCGACCCCCAGCTTGCCCACGACCATTCTCCTGCCTGATCCTTGTGTACTTCACCTGCCTGCCTGTTGACGACCTTGCCTGCATCTGACGACCCCTCTGCCTACTCCACCTGTACCGCTTTGCCAGCCCGTTGACGACCTCAGCTTGCACCACCACTCTACTACTGCACGAGCCGCAACTGGACCCTTCACACCATCACCAGTGATCCTGTCCGACCCTCGTGCCCCCCTGTGCTCCCGAACCTCCTGTCTGCTCTACCAGGGGTTCCCGAACCAGGGCCGTAAGAGTGGTTGCTCCCTGCACAAGACAGACTCCACCACCAGGTGCGTGACAGGTGAGGGGGGGGGGCAGGCAGGACTTCCTTTTATCAGGTTGGGGGGGGGGGCAGGACTTCCTTTTATCAGGTTGTACAACCTCTCATGCCTACTCCGGTTGGATTTGGACTGGCTTACCCAGGACTCTAAACTTACCAACTTCACTCTAGAAGAAGCAATGGTCTACCCCTTCAACCTATCTTCCATCCTCCACAGCAACATAAGGTCCCTCCCTTTAGAACAGTGGTTCTCAACTCCAGTCCTCAGGACCCACCAACAGGCCAGATTTTAAGTATTACCTTGGGGAGATGCAGACTAGAATACTGCAATCACTGAGCAGCAAATCATATCACCTGTGATGCATTTCAGTTATCTTGCAAACCTGGCTTGTTAGTGGGTCCCGAGGACAGGAGTTGGGAACCACTGCTTTAGAACTTCAACACAATCTCTTAATCAGGGACACTCTCATTGCCTGGAGGGAAACAAGAAAACACCTGGGACTCCCACCTAACATTTCAAGTCACCTACCAATTAAAGGAAACCCAATGCTCATTCCCACCACTCAACACTCTGCCTTCCAACTATGGGAACAGAGGAGCCTTTCAAAAAAAAAACTATTTGTTTGACTCGCAAACCGGCCACACCAAAATCAAGACATTCTAACGGAATACAACTTACCAGATCACCACAAATTCCATCTTATGCAAGTCTTCACTTATGTGAACAAAATCTGTCCACAACCCCACCTCAGATTCAAACCTTCGGTAATGGACAAACTTGTAGACAACTACACCATAAACACCTTGCTAATCTACAAGCTACTGGCTCTCTCCATCACCAAATCTTTGGAACACACCTCATCCAAAGCTTGGAACAGGGAAACTCAGAAAGATGATCTCCACACCATCATACTAAATGGCTTAAAAAAAACTACGAGAATCATCATCAACGAATCCTGGAGGGACACACAATTTAAAATCCTACATCGAGCGTAAATCCCTTACTTTATCCCAGAAGATTCTCCAAGATCAAAAATCTGCCCTTGGTGTAAATCTGACAAGCCCGCAATATTCCATCACCTTTGGCTATGCCCTCATATCACCACCTTCTGGTCTCAAATACGTTCTTACATCCAGAAGGTAACCCACCTGGAAATACCACTGGACTTCGGTATTATGCTCTTTGGAGGTGAGACAACCACCCTTACCAGCCCCCCCCATCCACTTGGGGGGGGAGCTAGACCCGTAGGGCTACCTTTTCTATCCAAACCTCGGCAACCAAATACACCAGGTCCCGATCTTGCGACGATTACTGTTATGGACAAATACATACAGTATCTCACAAAAGTGAGTACACTCCTCACGCTTTTATAAATATTCTATTATATCTTTTCATGTGACAACACTGAGGAAATGACACTTTGCTACAATGTAAAGTAGTGAGTTTAAAGCTTGCATAACAGTGTAAATTTGCTGTCCCCTCAAAATAACTCAACACACGACCATTAATGTCTAAAGCGCTGACAACAAAAGTGAGTACCAAAGCGGACCGCCCGCTGTAAAAAATTATAGCACGGTTATGGTAGCTATCTGCTACCATAACAATGGTATTCCATGGCAAAGTACTGCTGTATAATGACGGGTGATCTGTAAGTGGTTAATCACCACTTTTTTTATTTTTTGCTAAACAAACGAAAAAAGACAGAACATTTTGAAAAACACTCTCTTAGTTTCTGTTATACAATTTTGCAAATAAATATTGTTTCTCCTTCACTGATGGACACTGATGAGGCTGCACTGATAGGCACTGATGAGGCGGCACTGATGGGCACTAATGAGGAGGCACCGATGAGGTGGCACTGATGGGCACTGATAGGCGGCACTGATGGGCACTGATAGGCAGCACTGATGGACATTGATAGGCAGCACTGATGAGAACTGATAGACGGCACTGGTGAGCACCGATAGGCGGCACTGATGGACACTGATAGGCAGCACTGATGGACACTGATAGACAGCACTGATTGGCACTGATAGGAAGCACTGATGGGGCTGCACTGGTAATCAGGGCACTGATATCAGTGTAAATGTTCCATCAGAATCTCTAGTTACCAGCTCTCCTCTCCTTACGCTATGACAGTGCATGAGGAAAGGAATGCCGAAAACTGGCAAGTTTGTTTAGAAATGATTAGCTGTGATTGGACACAGCTGTTCACATGGTAAAGTGCCGCTGTGATTGGCCCTTTACCATAATCTGTGATCAGCTGTGTCCCAGCGATCACAGAGCACACCGATGTACACCACAGGGGGTATGTAGGGGTGTGGTTCTAGGAGGACGTCCATGGATGCCCTTCCAAAACTGGACAAATGTGCTGTAGCTGTCTTATGGCTATAGCGCAGTTGGGAAAAGGTTAACAAGTTATTTCTCACACAGAGCATAGGCATACTTAGAATTACACTCCAAAACACATTCTGCTACTCTTCCTGAGTCTGGGGATACCACATGTGTGAGACCTTGTCACAGTCTTGCCACATAAAGGGGCACAAAATCCAAAGAGCACCTTTGGGCTTTCAAGAAGCATTAATAACATTAAATTATGCATCTAATTTCCTGACTACCTAACATTTTTGGAGGCCCTGGAGCACCAGGACTGTAGAAACACCATAAAATGACCCCATTTTGGAAAGCAAGATATTTTCCAAGAGGTATTGGGTTTTTTTTTTTTAAAGATCTCCAGGTGCTGCTTCTATTCCACACTTTTGGGAGTGTCAGGTAGAATGTCCCTGCTACACGCTATGGTCCTCCTGCCGACCCTGCTTCAAATTAGCAACCACACCAGCAGGGGACACACACCTGGAGCTTTTGATGCGAGCAAAGATTTCCTTCACCATCTGCTGAACCAGTAAGTATCTAGCTTAATATTTCACAAGATACCTGCCAGTTGCATGGTCACTAATAAGCGTTAAATAAACCACTACTGCGCTGCGTTAATTCACGTAATGCTGTGTGCTAAAGTGCATTGTATTATAATATAGCCCCCTGTTACTAAAAGTGGGGCTATAATGTAAATTTAATTTTTGGCTGAGCTGTAAACAGCTCAGATTGATTTATAATTTAGCTGGTCTTGTCCTAATCTCAATAAGGTTGTGCATTTCTCATTGTTGTCAGTAGGTGTCACTGGTACCACAGACCAGTATGAGAAGTACAACTATGTTGAGTTATGAATAATACTTCTTCCAGAACAGCTCAGTAGGAGGTTCCTTGGCGCTGTGCATTCTGGGAAGGGGGTAATTATTTGGGCAGGGCCATGTGCTCAGTCTGTCTGGCCTCGGGCCCCTGACCTGGGGACATGCTGCCATAATTAGCTCCGCAAATGGGCCCAGAAGCCTGTCTGGGGCCTACTATTCCTCTGGTGGTCCTTAGGCTGTCTTGCCTGTGTGGAAGAACCTGAGCCAAACGGAGAAGATCCAGGGGAGGACCCTTCCTGGAGAGAGCCAGGACGAAGGCTGGTCTCGCAGGAGGACCTGGTGACTCGCTTAGAGGATGCACTTACATCTAAAGCTGCGCTTACAGTGTTGCCGGATGGCTTAAAAGTTCTGACACTGTGAAGCTGGATCTTGTTCTACAAATCTAACCCTGTTTGCAGAATCGCCAGGTCAGTTTAAAGGTTCTGGTACTGTCAAGCTGTTCTACAATCTAAAGTGTGTTAAAGTTCTACTGGCTGCTAGGTCTGTGAGAGAGGCCTATATAGGAGTCCTACTGGATGCTAGGTCTGTGTGAGGGGCCTATCCAAGTATATAAGATACGGGAAAGAGAAAGCTGTTTTACCTCTGGATCAAAGGAGTCTGCAAATGGTATCTGAAACCTCCCCTAACCCTCTCTCCTATTACTGCTTTCGAGTTCTACATTAAAGCATTAAAAAATATCTACTGACTAGTTTCTCTTCTAAACTCCTCATTATAGCAATGGATTCAGCCCTGAGAAGTGATGTCAGCTCTCCCCGTCCCTGGTAGTTACCATTAGGCTCCCCGGGGATAGGGGCAGGTGCTACAATAAAAAGTTTTTTTGGCCGTACTTCTACTCTTCTGGATCACAGGAGTGCACTTAGTTCACAGAGGTGGTCTAGGCTCTGCAATCCCTAATTTAACCACTTGTCGACCGGCTGCCGTCTTAATACGGCAACAGGTTGGCTCGTTCCCGCGAATTGCCATAGCTGTGCGGCGGTCGCGGGAATGTACGGTATGTGCACGCGTGTGCCGCTGGAGGCTCGCTCACTGGCTAGTGGGGGAGCCAATCAGCGGATGGGGTGGAATCGATGTCACTCGCGTTTGCTCCCGAGACACAACAAAACGGGGATCTGTGTATGTAAAAAAAAAAAGATTCCTGTTCTGATAGGGGAGTTGAGTGAGATCGTCTGTTCTCAGTGTTTGGGAACAGCAATCTCTCTCCTCCCCCAGTCATCCCAGCCCCCATACAGCTAGAAACACCACAGAGGGAACACATTTAACCCCTTGATCGCCCCTGGTGTAACCCCCTTCCCTGCCAGTGACATTTATACAGGAATCAGTGGCTATTTTTATCTCTGATCGCTGTATAAATGCCAATGGTCCCAAAAAAGTGTCCAGACTGTCCGCCGCAATTATCTTATTTTACTTTTTTTTTTCAAAATTGTTGCTATTTTTTTGTTTATAGCGCAAAAAATAAAAAACGCAGAGGTGATCAAATACCACCAAAAGAAAGCTCTATTTGTGGGGAAAAAAAAGAATGTCAATTTTGTTTGGGTACAACGTCGCACGACTGCGCAATTGTCAGTTAAAATACAGCAGTGCCGTATCGCAAAAAGTTCTCTGGTCAGCAAGGGGGTACATCCTTCCGGGATGTGGTTAATGTCAGGATCCAACCAGATGCCTGACCGGCAGCTGGCTCATCCTCTCAGCACACCTCTGAGAGCCTGAGCCAGCCGCTCCCGACCCCTTCATAGCCCAGTGCTTACTTGGAGGGGCAGGGCAGAAGAACAGAGAGTGGTAACTGACAGTCACCACTCTCTTCTCAGTAAAGACCTAGAACTGAGCGATCAGCAGTCATATGATCGCTCAGTCCTTGGCATTAGAGCCAGTTGGGGACAGCTGCAGCATCACACTGATGAGCATGTATGTTTGTTTGTTTTTTATGTCCTGCACTTCTCCTTTACGGGAGCCATTCACTTGAATAGACTGTCTAATGCACCAATTCAGGGAAAAATAGAGCATGCAATATTTTAGGCAGTGTGGTGTATAACAACGCAAAAGGTTGTGCTGTGCTGCCATGCAAATATGTATGGGCTCTAAAATATTTCTAAAACAAAAACCTGAACAGGAAGTGAGAGGATATCTTTCTAATACCATGGATGTCCCCTCTTAGTTGTTATGGGAACAAATGTCCCAGATGGAAGATTTCTCCTCTATTCCTGTTTTGGTGGCAACTCGCTAAGTTCTCTCTGTGCCTGCCCCCTCCTCCTTCTTCCTTTACATAAACTGTACAATCAGTTCCCACAATGCAAAGCGCTCTATGAATAGAGGACAGGTGGTATGCAAACCACAATTGCATCATGCATGTGAGGTATTGCTGCAAACATAGAAGTGAGAATAAATCTAGCATTTTAGAAGCACGTAATTAGAGCCAGAGGCTCTAATAGGCTTCAAAAAAGGGTGGGCTCGGGACGCAGAGCACTGCGCCCTGAGCCCACCCAGTTGTGTCACAATAGCAAATGAATATTCGCCATTGTCACACTGATCCTCTTCCCCACCAATCGGGAAGTGGGTCCTGTGATCTGTCACCTGATTAGCTGAAAGGACAGGCAATCCTATTGGACGCCTAGGAAGAGGAGGGAGGAGAAGACGCCTTGGAAGCCGCTGCCTGCCACCTGTAGGAGCGCTGCCCGCCTGCGACCTAGATGGGGTAAGTACAGGGCTTAATGACTGCCAGCATGGGGGGGATTGGCACTGCCGCTGGCCGACCGGGGGGGTGGTTGTTTGTCGCCCCCCCCACAAAAGAAACCCACCAACCGCCACTGTCTAGCACCATAGCTCACAGTTCAAGAGAATTATGGTCAAAGCTTCACAGTGGGTCACAGTGGTGTACTGTCTACTGTTCTCATGTTACCCAGAGTTAGCTATTAGCAGGCTAAAGCCATCACAGAGCTGCTTTGGGCTCTGGAAGGATCCCGACCATATTGTTGGGATCCACCCAGCTGCTTGATCGACAGCTGGATTTGGCTCTCAGAACTGGTCTGAGAGCCAAAGCCAGCTGTGCTTGCCTGCTCTACTTTGAACGCTGGAGGGACAGAGTGGAGGGCGGTGAAGGTCACTGCTCTCTACCATGGTGAACTGAGAACTAAGCAATCAGCGGTCATGTGATTGTTTAGTTCTTGGGCTTTGATCCGACTGTAAACAGCTGCAGCATTAGACTGATGCTGCAGCATGGAGGTGAGTATGTATGTTTGTTTTTGAAAACCCCAAATTTCCTTTAACTCTAAACTGATTAGCAGTAAAGGCTTTTATGTGTCACCTATGGGGATTTTTGGGTACTGTACTTTTCACGATATCACTGGTGCATACAATTTTATGACTTGACATGTTTGGTATCTATTTATTTGGCACAACCCGATCTTTTATATATTTACCAAAAAATAGGCATTATATTGTATGTGTTTGCACTAAAATTAATTTTATTACTTTTTTTTTCATGAAAACTTGTGCTTGATAAACAGTTGCGCAAATATTGTGCATGATAAAAAAATGCAACTACTACTGTATCTTTTGTAAAAAGAAAAACCCTGAACCTGACATTTCCTGTATCCCCCTCTCTGCACAGACAACGAAACCACGGCTTCTGAGCCCAGACCACCGTTGTCTGTGACGTCAGCAGCTCTGCTCTCATCTCTCCTCATTCCCTCCTCCCAGACTGCCAACTCCCTGCTCTGTGTGTGTGTCTCCGATCTCCGCCCCTGCCCCCCTGCCGCCATTAAAATTATTTAATACACACTGCCAGCCTCTCCACAATAGTAAGGCAGAGCATACTGTACATATATTTTGTAAAGACGAGCTTTGTAAATAGCTATCTAGAGCTGTCTTCAGACCGGTCATGTGACTTGCGACTGCTTCTCAGCTCCGAGACAAGGCATCTGCAGGAGAGACTGAGCAGCCACGTGATCTCCCCGACTGATGTCAGAGTGAGATCCCAGCCCCTCCTACAGATGCCATCCATCGGAACTGAGAAGCGGCCATGAGTCACAGGACTGGCCTGAAGGCAGCTCCAAAAAGCTATTTACAATGCTCATTTTTACAAAATATATACACAGTGTGCTCTGCCTTACTATACTGGAGGGGCTGGCAGTGTGTCATAAATGTGGGTTTAAGTGGTTGTCAACTCCTGACAACCACTTTAACCTACAGGTAAGCCTATAATAAGGCTTACCTGTAGGTACCCTGCAAACCTGCACGGTACAGGAGATATGCAGTGTACTAGATGTGCCGACGTCATTTTGACACATGTGCAGTGAAGAAACAGCCTCCGTCACCCAACTCCGGCCAGTCACAGAGCCGGAGTCATGCCACGGAAGGAGGAGGGGCAGAAGATGGACGTTTGGAGGTAAGTGGCACACAATGGGCTACCATGCCATGCATAGTAGCCCATTATGTTTCTACTTTGCAGGGGAATATAGAGGAAGTATACCCCATCAGAGTTTACTTCCTCTTTAACCACTTCAGCCCCGGAAGGATTTCACACTTTAGGACCAGAGCACTTTTTGCGATTCGGCACTGCGTCGCTTTAACTGACAATTGCGCGGTCGCGCTGCGTTGTACCCAAACGAAATTTGCGTCCTTTTTTTCCCACAAATAGAGCTTTCTTTTGGTGGTATTTGATCACCACTGCGTCATTTCTGATCGCCGCTATAAACAAAAGAAGAGCGACAATTTTGCAAAAAAAAAAAACAAATTTCTTACTTTTTGCTAAAATGCAAATCCAAAAAAAAATATAAAAAAAAATTCTTTTCAACGGTTTTGGCCGATTTTATATTCTTCCTCATATTTGTGCTAAAAAAAATCGCAATCGGCGTTTATTGATTGGTTTGCGCAAAAGTTGCCCCGTTTACGGATGATGAGAATTCATTTTTGGGGTTTTTATTATTATTATTTTTTTACAAGTAATGGCGGCGATCTTTAGCGGTACTGCGATATTGGGGCAGACATGTCGGACCATTTTGACACTTTTTTTGGACCATTGGCATTTATACAGCGATCAGTGCTATAAAAATGCACGGATTACTGTGTAAATGCCATTGGCAGGGAAGGGGTTAACCTGCAGGGGGCGCTATACGGGTTAACTGTGTTCCCTAGGCGTGTTCTAACTGTGTGTGGGCTGCCCTAGCAGGGGAAGGGGAGTGATCACAGCTTCCATATACAGGAAGGCTGTGTTCACCGCCCTTCCCCATCTCACAGAACGGAGATCCGTGTTTACATACACGGACCTCCGTTCTTTCAATCCGGGGGGGGGCATCACGGGTAGCCGGCGGAGATCGAGTCCAAGAGGCATTTCAGACTATGCCCCACTGTTTATAACTCTGGACCTGTCTGTTGCTCCATCAGACAGGCTCTGGAGGCTCTCTAGATTTTGGGTCTCGGATGCAGATGTCGAGTCCCAATTTAAGGTTGAGATGGAGGCCTATTGGAGATTCAACTCTGATTCGGCCTCTGCTATGTCTGCCTGAGATGCCTTTAAAGCATACACCAGGGGGCAGTATCAGACCATCATTGCCAAGGTTTGTATAGGGCGCAGAGAGGATCTAAATAGGGCATAGGCAGAGGCTGCTAGACAGGAGGCTTTGTACAGTATGTTAGAACGCGGCACCCCCACCATTACTCCCAGCTGCAGTCGTTGACTAAGGACGTTCTTTTGTTGAGAACCGCCTTAACTGAGAAGAAGTTACTCCACCAGACCCAAAGAATCTTCGAACAGGGTTAAAAAAATGAGGCGTCTACTGGCTTGGCTGTCCAGGGAGCAGTCGGGTGGGATAACTACTGCCCATATCCTTAGTCCTAATGGAACCCTCCTTTCTGTCCATGCGGAGATAAATCAGTGCTGCGCCTTCTATTATCAAACATTATATACCTCCCGAGTTTCCTATGACAGTAATGACCTGACAGTCTATTTAGAGAACATAGATATCCCAGTGCTCACCTCCACGTACTCTGATAAACTAGATGCCCCTCTTGCTGTAGCTGAGATTCAAAAGGCATGAAAATGATTCAGTCTGGTAAAACCCGGGGGCCGAATGGTATTCCAGTAGAGTTCTACAAGCTCTATGCAGAAGACCTAGCCCCCAGACTCTATTCTATGCTAAGTCATTGGAAATGGAAGTACTTCCAGATTCAATCGGTTGAGTGGGACTATCTGTGGGCTGTCTTATCCAAATTTGGATTTGGCACAAGGTTCCTCTTCTGGCTGAAATTATTATATGCCCACCCATACTAACGGGAGTCTATCGGAATGTTCTTCACTGGGGAGGGGGACACGTCAAGGCTTCCCGCTGTCCCTTGGGCTGTTTGCCTTGGCTTTGGAGCCACTTGCCATACTTCTTAGGGTGGGTCCATTAGAAGTGAAGCTATCTCTCTATGCCAATGATTCCCTATTACATCTGGCAGACGCGTCGTCTTCCCTATGCTCGGCTCTGGCCTTTTCGATTGGTCACTGTAAGGTGGTGGTTTTTCCAACCTTTGCAAAACCCTGCAGTGGCCCTGGAGGCAGCTATGCAGGGATCCTATGCGGCACTATCTAACTTGGTGTCCCGGGGAGTCAGGGCTCACCCCTTTGTTACGGATCCTATGAAAACTACAATTCGGGTGTGGCAGTGTCCTAGGGTAGCATGCTTGATACCATCTCATGTTTCTCTACACACGCTGCTATGGGGTAATCCTATGCTCCCTTATTTACAGTTGTGCTCCTAAGTTCACACGCCCTGGCAGAATTTATGATTTCTTGGGCATTTTTCAGAGACTATGAATGGGAACACAAAAACATTTCTTTCACTCACGTTTAGTGTTTGGCTGAAGCCATTTATTATCAATCAACTGTGTTTACTCATTTTAAATCATAATGACAACAGAAACTACCCAAATGACCCTGATAAAAAGTTTACATATCCTGGTGATTTTGGCCTGTACACAAGTTGACACAAAGGGGTTTGAATGGCTTTTAACCTTCCTGGCGGTATGATTATTTCAGATTTTTGGTGCTGAAAGCGGTACGATTATTTTGCATGAAAATTTGGCGTTTTATATTGTAGGCCTGTAATTCTTAGCAATAACTCACTTAAATCTGTCCAAACCAGAGTCTAGTTTACATCCCGGGTAAGAAAAAGTTTGAAAAATGAAATCATAAATTATAATATAATAAATAACTAAAAATAATTATCAAAAATAATAATATAATAGTAATAAAATGTATTCAATAATGTAATCAAACCAAAAACACAGAAATTTGCTCATTTGCAGAATTGTCACTGTCGTCACTTTCAGTGTCTGATGATAAATTTCCCCAAAAATCAGTATCACTCAATTCTGCAAATGATTCTTATTTACTATCGCTGTTTTCTAGCTCCTCAGAAACCACTTTTGACGCAAAGGGACACTTTTTGGATGCTATGGACATTCTCATGTTTCCAGGCAGAAAGAATGACATTTGTAATATAAAAGTGCATGCAGGGCTCTGGGCAAACCACTAGGGACAAAGGGGATGTGAAATGATTTCATACAGTAATGTAATCTATAAGATTACAGTGTACTGTATGTGCTGTGTGTGTTTCACTTTTTGAATTTCCCGCCGGTCTCCGTCCCCGTGCGATGTGACGCTCGCAGGGAACGGAGCCCGGCACACAGGAGTCATCTAGCGGCGGACACAGCCCGCAGACACTGCGGGGGACATCGCTGGTTCCAGGGGACAAGGTGAGTAGCGTTGCCTGGATCCAGCGATGCAATCCCGAGTGTGGCTCGGGGTTACCATTCTTGGTACTGAAAATCCACCCCGAGCCACACTCGGGAACACCGCCAGGGAGGTTAAAGGTACCCATCCTCATCTGTGATCTGTTTGCTTGTAATTAGTGTGTGTGTATAAAAGATTAATGAGTTTCCTGACAGACCCTTGCATCTTTCATCCAGTGCTGCACTGACGTTTCTGGATTCTGAGTCATGGGGAAAGCAAAAGAATTGTCAAAGGATCTGCGGGAAAAGGTAGTTGAACTGTATAAAACAGGAAAGGGATATAAAAAGATATCCAAGGAAATTGAGAATGCCAATCAGCAGTGTTGAAACTCTAATCAAGAAGTGTAAAATGAGGGGTTCTGTTGAGACCAAACCACGGTCAGGTAGACCAACTAAAATTTCAGCCATAACTGGGCTTTTTGCCAAGAGCAATGGGCAGCTTTGCCATCTGAGAAGATAAAGAGCCTCGTCCACAAATACCACAAAAGACTTCAAGCTGTCATTGATGTTAAAGGGGGCAATACACGGTATTAAGTTAAATTTTGGTCTCATCACTCCAAATGACTTTGTGCCAGAAGGTTTGAGGCTTATCTCTGTGCAGTTTGGCGTATTGTAAGCTGGATACTTTGTGGCATTTGCATAGTAATGGCTTTTTTTTCTGGCGACTCGACCATTTTTCTTCAAGTGCATCCTTATTGTGCATCTTGAAACAGCCACACCACATGTTTTCAGAGAGTCCTGTATTCCACCTGAAGTTATTTGTTGGTTTTTCTTTGCATCCCGAACAATTTTCCTGGCAGTTGTGGCTGAAATTTTAGTTGGTCTACCTGACCGCGGTTTGGTTTCAACAGAAGCCCTCATTTTCCTCATTATCAGGCCAAAATCACCAGGATATGTAAACTTTTGATCAGGGTCATTTTGGTAGTTTCTGTTGTCATTATGATTTAAAAAGAGTAAACACAGATGATTGATAATAAAAGGCTTCAGCCAAACGTTAACCATGAGTGAAATAAAAGTTTTTGTGTTATCATTCTTATTCTCTGAAAAATGGCCAAGAAATCATAAATTCTGCCAGGGTATGTAAACTTATGAGAACAACTGTATATATGGTCCCTGACCTGGCGGTGTGGGCCAAAAGAGGGATCACTACTTTAAAACATGTGATAGTGTATGGCAAGGTTATGGCTTTCCAGGAAATGCAGCAGTTGTACTCATTGCCTAGATCCCTTCAATTTCGCTACTGACAGCAGCGGCATGCCATGGGGGGCCCAGTTTCCAGACCCAGTGGTTCTTGAGTCGAACTCCATTGAAAGTCTCCTGACCTCTGGGGTGATGGGTAAGCCTCTCTCCTCTCTGTACCTACTGTATATTTGATGATTGCCTATGATGTTAAAACATCTCAGTCGTTGAATAGATGGAGGGCAGACATTCCCAGTCTGGGAGATGAGAAGTGGGAGGATTGTGTTTCATCATGTATCCCCTCCATGGTCTCAGCTAAAGACAGGTTTATCCAGCTGAAATGGTTACATAGGGCTTATTATACTCTGCAGAGACTAGCTGGTATTTACCCTTATCTTAACCCACTGTGCACTAGATGCACCCTTGAACCTGGAACCTTTTGGCACATGGTCTGGTCCTATCCTAAACTCCATCCCTATTGGGAGGCGATGGCAGACACCTTGAGCGATCTTTGCAGCATAGACATAACGCTGGACCCTATGATCTTGTTACTGAGTTACTTAGAAGATATAGAGGGAGACAGATATACCAAGTTATGCATCACCTTTGCCTTATGTTATGCTAGAAGGGAAATTTTGTTCAGGTGGAAATCAACAGAGCTTCCCACGCGAGATTCATGGTGGAAAACAATCAACAATGTGTTACCAATATATAGAATCACGTACAAGAGTAGAAATTGTCCGAAAAAGTTCACAAAGTTTGGTCAAATTGGATTGATGCCTGAGGTTAAGCCCTGGCAACATGGGCTAGGCGATCATTTTACCTGATCCAATTGGGTGTGGATGGCCTCCGGCTCTTCCTCCCTCCCCCCCCTTTTCTTCTTCTTCCCCCACTTAATGTCTGTGTTCCCAAACCCTGTCCTCATTCCCCCTCCTTACACCCCCCCCCCTTTCCCCCACCCCTTTTTTTAATATATCCCTTTGTTGATCCTCCTACTAACAGGGTGACCACTCCATGGATAGTTGCTCTAAAGTCTAATGTAATGTTCTGTCTTATCTTTGGAAAAAACGTGTATCTTTAACTGACACACTATTTGGTTTCATCTTTGGTCTAGAGATAGATTTTATTGTGATGTCACTAAACTGATTTGTACTGTTATATATGCAATGTTCTTGTTGATAACTTGTTGATGCCTTTGTTTTGCATTGAATGCTCAATATAAACCTTTTCTGTTAAAAAACAAAACAAAAAAAAAAACAATGTTTGTTAAAAATCCATGCAATGTATATAGATCATCTTGCAATTTTCGTCATTAGAGCCCTGCATGTGCAGTAGCTGATTGATAATTACAAAAGCACTCCCATACAGATTCACTTTGCACATGGACACAGACAAATAGCTTTTTCTTCAGAATAACAAAAAGTATCTGCAACAAAGTTTGCTAAAATCCTTGTAATGTACTGTATATAGATCACCCAGTGGGGACTATTTTTTCTTCTCAAAAAAAGTGGAGTTACTCTTTAAAGAGGTGCTCCAGGCTCCCTCCAAAAAAATACAAACACTGTAGCTGCTGACTTTTAATATAAAGACACTTACCTGTCCAGGGATCCAGTTGTGTACTCACCCAAACTGATTGTTCACTTGGCTTTGGGTGCAAGTGCTGGCATAGCAAGTAAGGGAAACAGGCAGTGAAGGCTTGAGGCTTTCTACTGCGCATGCACATGCTGCGCAGCACCTTATGAATGGCCCCGTAGTCTTCTGCGACCTATAATGTGTCCCAGAAGACTGCTGAGGAAGGGGGGGGGGCAAACTTCCCACTCAGATCGCTGCAGTGATCTGAGCTGGAAGTGGGGGTGCGTATTTGTCAAAACCAGGTACCCCAAAAAGAAGTGGCAAATGTGGCAGTGGAGGGGGGGGGGTGCAAACAGGCAGAAGTTTGCCTTTTGGGTGGAGCTCCACTTTGGTGGGAGATTTAATGCTACTTTAAAGCCCTATTCCAGATAAAGATCCTCTAACCCATACTGATAGTCTTCCTTCTCCCTTACCTTGTAAAGTGAGCTAAAGTCACCTAAGTCCCCCAATGCAGGTCCCATATTGTCGCTGTTCCTGGGTGGGATGGGATGTTCCCCCTGTGATTACCAGTCTCTTGCCATCCCCCACTGAAGTGTGCTGCAAGCCATTCCCCTTATGGATTTTAATCAATCAGTTTTTGCAACAGTGGGTATCACTTCTCTATATCCCTATAACCCTACAATCTACTCTCCAGAGTTGACATCTCTGCATATACAGTATACTGTATATATTTTGAAATATTACTGGCAGTGGCAACTGTTTTACATATAGGAGGTCAACCAACATCTTTGCTTTTAAAAGATCCATTCATTTCTACATACACCCGTTAAAAGTTATTCGTACATTTTTCTATGCTTGCATTTTAGGTTTAACATTACTTTAATATTACCATTTGAAAAGGAGAGAAGTAGTATAATAAGGAAAATTTACTAGTGAAAGTGATTTTTATTTATCATGAATTCAGCCTAAAATATGTAGCATAAGAATAAATGCTAGCACAGCTCTTATGGACGCGATAGGGGGTAAGACTATAGCTAGGAAGAAATTGTCTGTAGTTAAAATTCTGTCTTTAGTGCTGCTGCAGCAACTGGTCTAATAAATATTCTGTATTTTAAAGGCATATTCACAGTGTAGATTTGGAGGGATGTAATCCCAGATAGCAAGCAATTGTGCTGCAAGTTTGAAAATGACTTGCAGAGCTATTGCTAGACTTGCCAGGCTTCACAGTCTGCATTGCATGACTCCAGATCAACTTTCTTTGCAAACATTTTGCAAGTCTGCTGCAAGTTCTGGTTCAGTTATGCTGTGCAATAGTCATCCTACCACAGGGGGCACTGTGGCTGAATTTTCATGCTGTAGACTTGCAGAGCTCTTGCTGTAGACTCACCACTGCAACTTTCCTCTTGCTAGAGACTCACCATGCAAATTTGCTACAAACTGGAAAAGTGTCAACTAGAACTTGTGCTTCAAGTGCTCTGCAAGTGTACAATGTGCCAGTGAAAATGTGCAGCAAGTTAACAGACTTACAATTCAACACTGCCATAAATTTGTGGCAAGTTTTCCTTGCTATCTGGGATGTACTGTATAACCTAAGGCAGGCCATAGATGATGCAATTTTTCTGTCGTCCAACCACGAGCTGCAGGAAAGAAAATTGACTGATTTCCCCATCAACACAGACAGTGTTGTTCAGAGAATTCCTCCTGCAGAGTCTTTGTGTTCTCCCGGCGGAGGGGTGCAGGGAGCCGTCCCTGCAGGGAGGACACAGTGAGTATTACCAATGGCTATAAAAATCGGAAATGCTGGTTGTACCCAAGTCAATAAATGGATGGACTTGGGTACAATCAGGTTGCCCATAGAGGGTTTGAATCTCAGCCAGTCCATGCTATATTCTGTCTCTTCCCTATATTCTGGAGTCAAGAATTGTGTGTGTGGGGGAGGGGGTGGTTGTATCATTGTTTGTAGTCTTCTCCTATGGTGACAATGCTGCTTCTTCATAGATTTAGTATGGTGAGTGAGTTTTGTCACCCTAGGACAGGAAGTGTGTTACTGGCAGGATCACCAGGTGAAAAAAAGGAAAAATGCCTGAATAGAGAAAACAAAAGCCACCACAGCTACATACTGGTAAGGTGAAATATATTACATTTTTGTTCTTGAGCTTAGATACACTTCAAGCTATTTCATTTTTTTAACAACACTGGACAGTCATTTCGCACGTCATCAACAGAATAAAATTACAGTTATAGTGGAACTCCAGCAAATATTTTCATTTTCATATATTGGATAGAATAGGCTTAATTAATTCACAACAATTAATTAGACAAACGAAAAAAGACCAAAAATAAAAAATGTTCAGTTTGTTATAAAATATTGCAAACAGGTAATTTTTCTCCTTTATTGATGTGTGCTGAGGCAGCACTGATGGGCACTGACAAGACGGCATTGATAGGTAGCACTGATAGGCACTGATGAGGTGGCACTGGTGGGCACTGATGAGGCTGCACTGATAGATGGCACTGATGGGCACTGATAGGCGACACTGAAGGGCACTGATAGGTGGCGCTGATAGGTGGCACTGATGGGCACTGATAGGTGGCACTGATGATGAGGCACTGATGGGCACTGATTAGCAGCACTGATGGGCACTGATAGGTGGCACTGGTGGGCATTGATAGGTGGCACTGGTGGGCACTGCTTAGCAGTGCTGATATGCACTGGTAAGTGGCACTGGTGGGCACTGATGAGGCAGCAGTGGTTCTCTGTGTGCGGGACCGATGTCCCGTTTATTCCAGACAGTAATCAGCTTTTTTTTTCTCCTCAGGCTGTCAGCGTAAGGAAAAAAAAAGCTGATTACCGGCTCTGTTTACATTACGTGATCAGCTGTCATTGGCTAACAGCTGATCACGTGGTAAAGGGCTGGGATTGGCCCCTTACTCCGATCTGTGATCAGCCGGGTCTCGGGCTTGGGGGGGGGGGGGCAGGCATCACAACGGGAGGACATACATGGATGCCCTCCCGGAAATTTAGGCCCGTGCTGTAGCCATTTCTCGGCTATAGCGCAGGCAGCAAGAGGTTAATGCAGAAGAGACATGCTATGTCTTTTCTGCATTAAAGTTACTTACCTGCCTGTTTGTCTCTGTACAGTGAGGGTTGCACACGCAGATCATTGTACAAGTTCGCCAATGCTGAGTTGACTGAACTTCCACGCATGCATGGTAGAGGCGTCATCTTGACCCAGTGTTCAATACCCAGAAGTCAGCCACGCAAAGATGTCAGCAGCTGGCAGAGTGCTCCAGTACACTGCATCGTGGGAGCCAAGGTGAGTATAATTCTGCTTTAAGGCACTCTATTTGAGCTCTGTAACTGTAATTTTAGAATATCATTGGACTCAACTGAATAAAACTGCAACTTTTTGAAAATATGAACACTTATCCTGGTAAGTTTACTTTTTGAATTGGGTTTAATGTCAGAGTTTGACAGATTTCCCGAGACTTTGTAGTATGCTCTCTATGCATTTCAAATTCTTTACACACTTGGCGATGTCCTTATGTCAGTCACAGGATCCCAAGAAGATTCTCCTTAAAGGCATCCCAGAGAACTTGGGGATCAGATGAATTCTTATTGACAATCTAGTATTGGTAGACAGCTATACGTTGATCTGTAACCCAGTACCTGGGTAACCTCCATGGTCTGCTCACTGGGTTCTGGGAAATGACCAAGTTAAAGCGTATAGGCATATGATCAGAAATGCCTCTAGGCAATATTTGACTAGAGGGCACAGACTGGAGTAGGTAAGATGAGGCATAGGCCAAATCAATTTCCTGACAAGGCACCATGAGAAATATATGAAAAAATTGGTTCACTTGGACAGCAAACAAGGGACATTTTTCTCCACTAATGGCACAAACAGAAACAAAAATCTAGTAGATATATGTAAGGGGGACTACGATTGGGCAGGTGTTGACCCCAAATTGTACAAGTGCCTGCCCTGCTTCTTCTTAGATAAAACAGCCACCCACCTGATTGTTAAGAACTCTCCATCATATTGTGTCATACCAGAGGCATAACTAGAATCTTCAGGGCCCTGGTGCAAGAAACTATCAAGACCCTGACAGCCATGGCCCTTTCCTCTGGGCCCAGGGTCCTTCTTTCCAAGCTTGTGGCCTTTAAACCTGTTGTGGGCCTTGCAAAGTTGCAAACAAGTCACACTTGGGGTTGCAGCAGTTTGAACTGAGCCCATGTTCTGCAGTGGCCCACTTCCTGCCCCCTTGGGGCCCCCACCAAGCAGTACAGATATGAGGCTACTCTCTGCAAAATATTTGGCAACTGGCTTGTAAGGGGCCTGTATTAGACAATGGTTCCTGGCAAGCTGGCCTAGGTCCCGCTCTTCTTCTTTTCCAGATAGGACACCCACATACCTGTCTTTAGGACAGGCTTCACCATTTTGTGTTACAGTTGCTTCAGGTGTGAGGCCCACCCTCTTTACAGTACTTGCATATTCTCGGTCAATGTCCTGTTTTCCGAAATAAAGAATGTCCACTCAAGATGCTTTTTAAATGCTTTACTGTCTCCAGCACCACAGCTTTATATCTCCACATCAAGAATACAGAGCACTTCAGTGCCTTTAGCATGAACCATAAAGTCCAGCCATCTTCTCTATGTGTCTCTCCAGACCCAGGCCTAGAAGGCTTGTTACACTTCAGGCTAAATACCTGCAAGAAGAAGGTCAGGGGTAGTTAATGTCTTTTCACTCTCTCCTTTGTGAGTCTGCCCTAACGTGGGCTCCTGGCAGCCCAGCCCTGCAATGTTACATAATTAAATAGTTAATCTGGATGAAAAAAGACACTAGTCCACCCAGTTCAACCAACCAACCAAGGGCTCTTTCACTCTTTGTACACAAGGCTAAGACCTATATGGTGTTGGTCAGGGTTGTCCTGTTCCAACACCTGTTCTGCCACACCCTACCCACAGCTTATATTTAAAAAGAAAAAGACACCTCCCACTAAATAATCAGAGAATATGCATCACATAAAGGGCACTACACCTGCCAACAGGCTGACACCCAGATCACCCATGGAATCTTTGTGCATGCACAGGGTATTCCCACACAAGAGAATACAAGCCATGGATCTCTATGCAGATGCCATAAACCAGCAGCATATGTACACATGGCCAGGAATCATCTACGCAAGTGCAGATATGCCATGGGTCCCCAACATCTAGAAGAGACATTGGGCACATCTGTGCATGCGTGGGGTATTTGAAGATGGCAGTTCAGAGGAGCAGCGATGGAAGGAGAACATTCCAAGGGAATAATCCATAGGTTACCTTCAGCTAGGAGTCTAAGCCAGTGTTTCTCAAACTTTTTTTCAGTCAATATTCTGCGCAATATTGAGGCACCCCATTCTGAAATGTAAAAAACTAAACTAATAGTGTTCTTATAATGCAGCAACATCCATACATTGAGGACATCCAGCGTTAGAGGTGATGAATACTTCCACAACAAATACATCTTTGTACCACACTAGTACTGACTAGTATTGCAATGTTTTTCTACCTCATTCACCTATTGTGTCCCCAGTGCTGGTGGAGAGGGGCAAACAAGGATGCTGTGCAGGCACCGGACATCCTCCTTATGATGATGATGGCATTGGTAGTTAGGATGCTCGTGGCAAGAAGGTTGGTGCACATTAAAAACCTGGGGCTTTGTGGAACTAAAAGGCAGGCTTGATCCACCCAAAAGTCAGCAACAAGGTGAAAATGAAAAAAAAAATACTTTATTAATACAAGGAGTAAAAATGTTCCATAAGACACGCAACACTAACATGTTTCAGTCTATAAAGACCTTAATCATAGATGATTACAGCATTGATCCACCCACTGGCTCGTATACAATGTTTGGGCAAATTGTAGGCATTTTGCCAAGGCATCCCTGAAGAAACCCAAAGGCACGTCAGGGTTCCTGGGCACCCTGGTTGAAAAAGGCTGATCTAACCAACTACCCAGGTGGTTTATTCTTGAAACAATCTTGTATACAGTACTTTAATAAACCTTTAAAGCAAAAAAAAAAAAAAAGTAAGAACTTTTTAAGCAAACATTTATGATAGCTTGAAAGCAGTTGGTGATGTATTACTGAATCAGAATTTATTAATTCACAATGTCGGTTCCACTTTAAAAGAAAGTTAAGATAAAAAACAACCTACTTGCCTGGAAATTATTAAGTGAGGTCAATGCGCATTTTCCATCCTGCCAGGCTAATGATAAGTGCGGCAAGACGGTATTATAAAGGATTTCACAGTCCCAGTGACTCTCCTCGCTGGAAAGGTTACGGTGAATGGGTAATCACCCTGCTAAGTTCATACTCACTCCTATTAACAAAATATAAATCTACTGTCAAGCTAGATGAAAGCACATTCTAGGCTATTGTTTTAGGAGATATACAATTTATTCACAAACTCCCTCTCTCTTCTTCTGGAAACCTCCTGTGAAATTCAAAAGAAAAAAAGAAAAATGCTTTCATGTATTTATAATGGCCACTGCTTGATGATCGAGACTTAATTTTCTGAGGCTACAGTTATTTCTCCAGTGACCCTCTACTATGTGACCTGAAGCATGCTGACCTATGTCTTAAATTTGACACCACCGGAAAGTACTTCTCTAGTTTAGTTAAGAAAAAAATCCTCTCTGAGTCAAGTATATACATTTACAGGAATTTAGCTAAATTTATTAGAGGTTCTTAAAGTGGTTGTCAAAAAAGAACACCTGCAACAGAAAGGCATAATGAGCTAGTATGCAATGCAACCTTAGATTGACGCTGTTGCAGCGGTCCCTGAGCACCCCTGTGACCGGTGTCATGTTGTGACCGCTGTCTTCCGGGATCCCGGACTCCGACCAATCACAGAGCGGACTCCAGCGCTGTGATTGGCAGGAGCCACGCTGACGTCATTCCTGCGCATGCGCATGGGAGCCGCCATTTGCGGCACACTTCCTGAAGAAACGGCCCAGTCGGGCTGTTTCTTCACTGCGCATGTGATGATGACGTCGGCACATGCAGATACAGGGAATATTTCCTAAACTGTGCAAGTTTAGGAGATATTCTCGGGACCTACAGGTAAGCCTTTTTATAGGCTTATCTGTAGTTTAAAGTGGTTGTCATGACTTGAAATCACTTTAAAGTAATATTGAAGTATTTTCATTTTTAGCTAAAAAAAAAAAGATGTTATACTTACCTGCTCTGTGCAATGATATTGCACAGAGCGGTCCCTTACATTCTCCTGGCAGTCCCCCACTGATGCTCTCCCCTCCTTTTTTCTATAAATGCCTCCTTAGCAAGCCGTGTGCAATGGGTTCATCCATACAGACATGCTTCAGATTTGGGCGGTGTGCATACATAGATATACAGCGCCAACAACAAGTCACGCCCTGCTCCCACTTTACAGGAGTTTGACTGACAGCAGCAGGAGCCTTTGGCTTCCACTACTTTCAGTGTTTCCTGTGAAAGAAGAAAGTGAGAGGATAAGTGCTAAAGATCAGTGAGGGAAGGCAGGTAAGTGTTTAGGAATTGAGGGGGATAAAAAATAGTGGGGAGCTTTTTGCCTTAATGCAGAGAATGTGTTAGACCCCTTTCACACTGAGGCGCTTTACAGGCACTATTTAGCTAAAAATAGCGCCTGTAAAGCGCCTCAAAAATCCCTCCCCGCCCACCCTAATGTGAAAGCCGAAGTGCTCTCACAGGGGGGCGATGCGCTTGCAGGACGTTACAAAAAGTCCTGCAAGCAGCATCTTTGGGGCGGTGCGGTGATACACCACTCCTGCCCATTGAAAACAATGGGCAGCGCTTCCGAAGCGGCTGCACACCGCCTCGGTAGCGCAGCGCGCCGGCACTTTTAACCCTGTTTTAACCCCTTGTGGGGGGTTAAAAGTGCCGCGCACCCGCCTGCATAGCGGCGCCGTAGCGCCGCAATAACAGCGCTAAATCCCCGCTGAAACTAGCGGGGATTTACCGCTACCGTCCGCCAGCCCCAGTGTGAAAGGGGCCTTAAGGTAAAGAACCACTTTAACTGCTTTTGGTCAGTAGATACTGAAGCCTATGCCAGTGCATTTCTTGAAAATTTGAGATAAGTGACAGTCCGTCTACTATGTTCACATGATCAATACTAGTCTTTTTATCAGCGGTATCACTATACCGCACTACACAATCATTACAGATGATCTGCAATAACTCTCTTGTCACGTTTTTGGGGTTGTGTTCGATATGTGCAAAGAGAGATCACGCAAATACTTAAAAATATAACATTTATTACAAGTAATGACAGATACAGGTAAAGATAAAGAAAATATCAAGAATACTTAACTAAAGGTGCTTGCTTCCGTAGCCATGGAGTCTCTGACATGGCACAGGGGATCAGGACCAGACACTGGCCTCATGGCTGTTCTGGGTGAGACTAACTTATACCAGATTGGGCTGTGGTATTAAAAGGACCACCCCAGCCAACACCCTGGTAAGCAACAATATGACCTTTACATTCCTGAGGAGAGGGGGCTAGCTTGACCATATAAGGCAGTTCAAATGCCAAATAAGTTGAGTCATGCAAGGTAACCAGGATATTAGAGGCTACAATAGATATTTGTGAGGCCAACCTTAATGAGGAATATTAAATATGTAATTTCCCCAACAATAACAGTTTGTAGAGTCAAAGAAAAGTACACCGCTGAAATGCTCCCCTCATATGCTGGAATCAGGTGCTGTCTTTGGAGTCCATAATTCCTCCACACATAATTTGGTATAATCCAAAAGAAAAGCCGCACACTGATGGAGTCTTCACTGGCAAAATTTGAGTCAGTAGACAAACCTCAGCACATTGTCCCGGCCCCGGATCGTCCCCCTGACATGTATCACCCAATGGGCCAAATTATATTCAACTTTAAAGAGGAAGGTGACTAGCAAGAGTGGGGAGATGGGATGGTCCATTATTGGCTAAATATTGCAGCCATTCTATTGTAAACTGCATTCTCAGTTCAGTTTAAGAAATAATGCCTGTGACAGTTACATTTCTGTTCAGGTATGTACAACTAAACCTATTCAGCCAAATTAAACAGTCTAGAATTCATGTGGGCCAAATCTGTCCCTTCAGGTCATTTCATGTGGCCCTTGCACCTCTCCTGCAGCTGTGGTACCCCCCTCTTCTCCTGTCCCGGCCTTGTCTCAAAAGTCAGCAGCAGAGAAGAGGACAGAACTCCTCCACCAGATCCTACGCTTCTCCTTGCAGCCGGGGAGAGGCTCATCTTTGCCCCATCTTGGCAAAGAAGCACAGAACTCCCCCTACATATTCTGAACCTGCCTGTGCAGCGAAACAACCCCTTGACTCCACCTCCCTTGATCTCAGCAGACCCGGCAGCTGGTTCCAGCCCTCCTTTGGTCATCCTCCAGACCATGCTTCCCAGCTTTGCCCCCAGCTTCTTTCCAGCACCAGCACAAGGTAAGGTGGGTGCACTTTGAATGTAAAGGAATGTGGGGGACTCTTTACTTTGGATGATGCAGGGGCCCTTGACATTTGATGTAAGGGGGGGTGGGGTGCTCTGGACATCTACTTTTACAGATACAACCGATCCTTTGAGGGCAACCATAATGTTGATGTGGCCTGCAATGAAATTGAGCTTGACACTTTTGGTCTAGGAGGTCCCAAGGAATTCCCTTAATTTGCAGGAATTTCTGCTCATTTCCTGATGGCTATGGGACAGGAAGTGAAGGGAAAACTCTGCAATGGGAAACAGATGGTGGAAAAAAATCTGACAGGGACTATAACCCTCCCTTAAAGAGGATGTAAATCCGATTCATGAAATTTGAGCTGAGCACATATACAGTATCTGCAGTGTTTTCTTATCTCTCTTCAAAGCATTAAGTCCTGTGACTTTCTCCTGCTCCATTCTTCTGTTATCAGCCTGGTAACTTCTGACAAGTTCTGTGACACACGTGATAAATCCAGCCTGAATTTTGTGTCGGGGTGGGTGCTATAAATAGAATAGCAGAAAGCTGTTCTACTCACAGGACAGCTCTGAAAGTCTCTGCCTATCTGGAGGTGGATGTGTGCCTTTCCTCCAATCAGCTGTCTCCCAGTGTAATCCAAGACTTCTCTCACAGTGCAGAATGAGGAAGTGAAAATTCTAACACAATGTGCACTTTCTAAACAGTATGTAAAGCTGAAAACAGCAGATATACATATAAAACGTATGTAGGGAGATTTGTTTCATCTCTTTGTATCATCTGAGGCTGTTCACCTCACTGGGTATAGGAGAGGGTTTACACCCACTTTAAGTCCTGTACACACAGGCTGAATGCTGAGTGACTTCGGCTGGTTCAATAAAAACTGGCAGACGTTCAGCCGCATGTATGGCAGCTGATCCGCCAGAAGCCAGCCGTTTGGCATGAGTATGTTGGAAAACCAGCAGCTGACTGTCTCCCAATCAGTGCTCTCGGCCAATGGCTGAGAGCGCTGACCAGAGTGTTCTGACGGGGGGTCCCCCCCCCCGTCAGAACACAACAGCTCAGTGGGGGAGTTTGCTGGACTAACATCGGATCGTTAGTACAGCAGCTCCGACAGTTTTTTTTTTTTTTGCTGTGTGTGCCAGGCTTTACTCTATCGAAAAAAAAAAAAAAAGTTTGGCCTATAGTTCTACTTTACCAGTTGTAAAGTACTTCTGATGTGTTTTGTTAACTGCACTATACTTCCTTGTTACGTTGTGTATGCATCAATTATAATAATAGTAACAGTCTTGGCGTTTATTATCTCTTACACACAGCCTTTTGGTTTTTAACTAATCCACCAGTCACCCTTTCATCTGTTCTGCCCCAGATGACTATGATTTCTCACACTCAAGCCTTCTAGCTGGCTCATAGCAAATTATCACTGGTTGAGCATATTTTTGACTATTCCGTCAACTCTGCTTTGCTTTTGGTGATTGTAATTAATTTGTTGCTATTGTTTCTTTGCAGTTGACATTTGCACAGATGAAACAATGAGCATTAATTGTACTTATTTACAAGACAGTTCTGTCCTTTATTTTGGTGAAAATGATTCAAGAACCGGAATACTTAACTGTCAGCTGTAAGTGACTTTATGTTGATTCGATTTTTTGACTTTGTTGTTACTAATTGCTAAGGTGCTTAGGATTATGTATTTCCTGTTTCTTCATTAGCGTGTGAGATTACATTTTATTATTTCAAAAGATTAAATTAGGGCAGAGATGTCCATAACTGTCACTTTTGCGTATCTCGTATCTATCAGATTACAGTGGGACTGAGCAGGGGAGGGCTGGGCAGGGGGGCAGGGTGGCAATTGCCCACCAGGCCACCCTAACTTACATTCAAAATGGCTGAATGGCTTCTTGTGGAGGAAGGAAGTAGGGGCCAGGCAAGGGGGGGGGGGGCACTGGTGAGGCTGCATTGGTGGGTGGTGAGCCTGCATTGATGGGCACTGGTGAGGCTGCATTGGTGGGTGGTGAGCCTGCATTGATGGGCACTGGTGAGGCTGCATTGGTGGGTGGTGAGGCTGCATTGATGCATTATTTTTTTTAAAGCTCCTTTGTTGCTATTAACATTAAATTATGTTAACACATTGTATTATATTTGTCTTGCTTCATAACCTCAATATCCGTTATAAAACCAGGTGGGCATGGATGGTGAGCTGATTGGGTGGTTCAAAGGGCCACTTGACTGGACTTACCCCCCAGGCCTAAGGCTGCCAGCCCTCCCCTGGAACTAAGCCTGTGAAGCAAATTGCACCACAACTCTATTGTGACCTTTCTACACATTGAACGAGTGGAACTTAAAGCGGAGTTCCAACCAAAAGTGGAACTTCCACTGATCGGATTCCTCTCCCCCTCAGGTGTCACATTTGGCAGGGGGGGGGGGGGGGGGGGGGCAGAGGACACCTGTCTATGACCTGTCTTTGACAGGCATCCTTTTCCTCACATCCAGGAGCTCGGGCCGATGGCCGCAGCCGCTGACGTCAGCAGCCTGGCTCCCTCCTCTCTCCGCCGGGCCAATAGCAGAGCGCAGCGGAGCCTGGCGCATGCACAGTAGGGCGTGAAGCTGTAATGCTACACTGCCAGGTTCCCTTACCCGCAGTGGACGCGGCTGCACCCAACCCCGATCCGAAGATGGGTGGCGGTGCCGACGTCGCTGAACTCCAGGACAGGTAAGTGTCCTATTATATAAAGTCAGCAGCTACAGTATGTGTAGAGGGACTTTTAATTTTTTTAGTTCTAGGTGGACCTCCGCTTTAATTTGTTGCTTTGCACCTAAGTAACTGTTTGCCCCAATATTCTAGGTTTACCAACTCATGTCACATGCACATTTGTCTCCATGGGTACTAGTCCTGAAAACAGACAACAAAGAAGAAAAAACACCTTCAAACCTCTTAATCAAAAGAGAAAAGGAGGGAGGGAGTAATAAATAATGGGACTTTTATTGTACCACATGGAGACAACAAATCCACAGCAATTTAAAGGAGAAGCACAGCCAAAGCTCATTTGGCTGTACTTCTCCTGTGGATCACAGGAGAGCAGTTCGTTCTGCACTCCTGTAGGCTGAAGTCCGCTGCCGGCAGAAGTCACAGAGCCAGTCCAGGCTCGGGCAAGATTGCTACAATGGAGTCGGGATCAGCACCCAGCTCAGACTCTGAGAGCCTAAGCTGGTCGATCCTGCCCCCTCCACAGCCCAGCACTCCAGTGAGCGCGGGGGGGACAGAGCGAAAGCCGGTGACTCACCAGCTGTGAGAACTAAGCGATCGGCGGTTTTCCATTGCTCAGTTCTCAGTGTTAGAGGTGACGGGGGACAGGTGCAGCATTGTACTGATGCTGCATCCACCTAGGTAAGTATGATTCTTAAAAAGAAAACAAAAAAAAAACACAGCTCTTTTAAAAGGTCTCAGCGTACAAATTTATCATATCTCTTATATAAAATAAGATATTAAAAATAATTAGAGTAACACCATCAACATACAATATTGTTTGATATAACATGCATGACTTTACATATCTGAGATGATCACGATCTCATAGAATACATAAAGTTAAGTATGGCGCTAAAGATTGACGCATTTCGTGACTGTGCACTTCTTCAAGATCCATGCCACAAAATCTCCAAAAATGATGGTGTACTAATCCAGGGACCTAAGGCAAATGACCACATGGAGTACTAAAAAGCAAGGAGTGAAAAGGTTCATATTCAAATGCCATGATGAAAAAGAGAGAGGAGGAAGGACACAAAAGTACAGCCCAAAAGAACAGTGATAGTATCTAGATCAGCAGGACACTAATGTATATATAGTCCAAAAAAGATCTCCACATTACACATAGATTTACTCCTCAGGCAAAAAACAAACTTCAAAAAAAGTTTCTGTTACAAGCGGCCAAAAAAAAAAAAAAGGACTCCCGTCAGGTAGCAGGAGGGCACACCTTTCTCTTTCAGCCTCTCTGCCACTATCAACGGCATACTGTTTGCTGCCCGGACATCTAACCCTGTTAGTGTGATCTAACTAGCCAGCTGTCTGGGATAGAAGGAGGTGTCAAAAAAGGTGTGGGGAATAAAGTATTATTTTAGCCCTAGGCACACCCAATGTTCAGTGCCTGGTAGACTTATTGCCATTTTCAGGCATTACTATATAGGTGACTGTGTATGTATATCAGCATTTATAAGGATTCATATCAACTGGCGTTTTTGGCAAATGCTGCGTTTTCCATTTGAAAAAGAAAAAAAGCAGCATCTGACAAGAAAGGCTGTGTTTGGCCTCTTTGGCTGCTGTTGACATGCACTTTATTAGGGTATTCTGCGTCCAAAGAAATGCAGCACAATGTAAATGAGTTTAGACACAGCCTCTGCACTGCCGTGTGTACTGCTCCTTCAATATCAATGGAGTTTTGCTGAACTGCTTTTCCTGCACATTTCACAGGCATGTCAAATGCAAGATAACAATGTCCATTGATATGAGCCCTGGAGGCATAGCTCCCAACTGTCTCTGATTTTGAGGGGAAAGTCCCCCTGTCCCTCTTTTCTCCTCATTTGTCCCTCATTTTGGTCTGATCTATATAGTTGTATATAAAATACACTATTTATCTTTTAAAAAGTGTTTCCCAGTGCTAAACCTTTCATCCAATTCTTTTGCTGCATTTGTAAATTTCAGAAGCCAATATAAAGGAATAATAGTGGTAAAAAAAAAAGCACTTGAGGGTTTAACAAACATTTTTTTAATAATTGTCCTTTAACCACTTCAGCCCCGGAAGGATTTCACACTTTAGGACCAGAGCACTTTTTGCGATTCGGCACTGCGTCGCTTTAACTGACAATTGCGCGGCCGTGCGACGTTGTACCCAAACGAAATTTGCGTCTTTTTTTCCCCACAAATAGAGCTTTTTTTGGTGGTATTTGATCACCTCTGCATCATTTCTGATCGCCGCTATAAACAAAAGAAGAGCGATAATTTTGCAAAAAAACCCAAATTTCTTACTTTTTGCTAAAATACGAATCCAAAAAAAAAAATATAAAAAAACATTTTTTTCCACCGGTTTTGGCCGATTGATATTCTTCCTCATATTTTTGGTAAAAAAAAATTGCAATCGGCGTTTATTGATTGGGATGCGCAAAATTGGCCGCGTTTACGGATGATGAGAATTCATTTCTGGGGTTTTTATCTTTTTTTATTTTTTTTTACTAGAAAGGTCGGTGATCTGCGATTTTTAGTGGTACTGCGATATTGCAGCGGACATGTCGGACCATTTTGACACTTTTTTGGGACCATTGGCATTTATACAGCGATCAGTGCTATAAAAATGCACTGATTACTGTTTAAATGCCATTGGCACACTGACTGCGGGAATGAAATCATGCAAGTTCAGCTGTCAGTCCCGATTTCAGGTGCAATTTCAGGGACATTTGTGCGGGTTGCTGCACAGATGTCAATGGGAATCACACCTGAAATCACCAGTTGATATGTCAAATCGCATGCCAAAACTTACCAATGTGAACCAGGGCTTAGACAGATTTGTGAACAATATTTGAGAGAAATAGGCCTTTTGTGTACGTAGAAAAAGTCGTAGATCTTTGAGTTCAGCTCATGATAAATAGGGACAAACATAAAAGTGTTGCGTTTTTAATTTTGCTAAGTGTAAATAACTCTGTTATATTACTGTGAAACTACACTGCATCTGAGCACCACAAGCAAAAACGCTATGTAATTCGTTTTTATTATTCAACACAAATTTACCCATTTATCTATGTCTCCATGTGTTTTTTGCTGAGAAATCACGTTAAAGAACACCCCCAAAAAAAAAATAATAAAAAAAAGAGTTTATACAAGTAAATATGATATACTTTCCTAGCCCTTCTCTATTTAACCACTTGCCCTCCAGAAGATTTACCCCCTTTCATGACCAGACCATTTTTTGCGATACGGCACTGCATTATTTTAACTGACAATTGAGTCCTACAAAGCTGTACTCAAATAAAATTGATGTGCTTTTTTCCCACAAATAGAACTTTCTTTTGGTGGTATTTGATCACCTCTGCAGTTTTTATTTTTTGTGCTATAAACAAAAAAAACAATATTTTTTACTTTCTGCCATAAAGCATACCCAATAAAAAAATTGAAAACATTCCATGTCTACATCAGTTTAGGCCAATATGTATTCTGCTACATATTTTTGGTAAAAAAAATCCCCATAAGAGTATATTGATTGGTTTGTGCAAAAGCCAAAGCGTCTACAAACTCTGGGATATTTTAATTTATTTTTTCTAGTAATGGGAGTGATCAGCGACTTATAGTGGGACTGCGATATTGCAGTGGACAAATCGGAAACTAACTGACACTTTTTGGGGACCAGTGACACTAATACAATGATCAGTGCTAAAAATATGCAGTGTCATTGTACTAATGACACTGGCTGGGAAGGGGTTAACATCAGGGGCAATTAAAGGGTTAAATGTGTTCCTAGCCTGTGCTTGTGTGCTGTGGGGGAGGTGCTTTTACTAAGGGAAGGCATTGATCTATGTTCCTGCTTTGCAGGAACACATGATCAATGCCTTTCCTACTGACAGAACGGCGACCTGCTTTGTTTACATAGGCAGATCTTTGTTCTGCCTGTGCACTGTACAATCGGTGGGTGCTGACGGACATCGAGTCTGCAGTAGTAGCCGCTGGGCTCCCGATGTGATTGCACAGGTTGTTGGCAGTGCACGCACGCGTCCCAGACCTGGAAGTGTCATATCATATATTAGGTATGTGATCTGGCACAGAGCGGCTGCCCTGCCGCAGTATATATACGATGGGCGGTCTGCAAGTGGTTAACCTCTTCCCGTCCGCGTTATAGCCGAAAGACGGCTACATCGCGGAACTTAATTGAAACTCGGCTGATCACAGATCGGTGTAAGGGGCCGGTCGCCCCTTACCATGTGATCAGCTGTCAACCAATGACAGCTGACCACGTGATGGAAATAAAAGATCGGTATTCGGCTGTTTTTTCCCTTCACGCTGACAGCGTGAGGGAAAACAAAAATCTGATCACCGGCTGAGGACAGAGGGACATCTGTCCTGTATATGGAGAGGCACTGCTGCTATGCAGTGCCCTCCAGTGCCATTTTCCAGTGCCCACATGTGCCACCTACAGGTGCCCAGCAGTGCCGCCTACCAGTGCCCAGCAGTGCCACCTATCAATGCCCATCAGTGCTGCCAGCTAGTACCCATCAGTGCCTCATCATTAATGCCACCTATCAGTGCTGCCTATAAGTGTCACCTATCAGTGCCTACTAGTGCCAATCAGTGCCACCCATCATTGCCTATCAGTGCCAACTATCATTGCCGCTTATCAGTGCCACCCATCAGTGCCCTTCAGTGCCACCCATCAGTGCCCATCAGTGTCACCCACCTGTGCCACCCATCAGTGTCGCCTTATCAGTGCCTATCAGTGCAGCCTATCAGTGCCTATCAGTGCAGCCTATCAGTGCCCATCAGTGCAGCCTATCAGTGCCCATAAGTGCTTCCTGAACAGCGCACATCAATGAAGGAGAAAAATTACCTGTTTTAGAAATTTTTTAACAAACTATGAAAAGTTTATTTTTTCAAAACTTATTTTCATTTTTTTAAGATAAAAAAAAAAAAACAGCAGTGATTAAATACCACCAAACGAAAGATCTGTTTGTGGGGGAAAAAATGATAAAAATGTAATTTGGGTACAGTGTTACATGACCGTGCATTTGTCATTCAAACTGCAACAGCAATGAAAGCTGAAAATTGGCCTGGGCTGGAAGGGGGTTTAAGTGCCCAGTTAGCAAGTGGTTAATAATACTATCAGCATAAGGATTAATAAATAATTAAACTATAGTCAATGTTGATTGAGAGAATGAATTTCACGCAAGACAGTCTCTTAAAAATACAGACAGTAGAGGACAGCAGACCCCTACATAGTAATTATTGCTAGGGGTTCCCAGAAACTTGAAAATTATTTAAAGGGTTCTTCCATGTTAAAAAAGCCTGAGAAAGGCTGGTTTGGGCTATGTTGCACTACCACATAGATACCCTTTAAATTTTGGACAAATACTGGTTTCAGCGTAGCAAAGGAGACCATAAAGTACATCCCTGCTTCATGCCCTTATCACGTATGTCTCTACACACATTGATGTACTCTTGTTTGGCATCCACATCTGATTTAGTCTCTTAGACCCCATACACACTATTAGATTTTCTGCAGATTTTTTCCTCCAGATTTACCAAAACCATGTAATGCAAGGGCCTGCCTGATTGCATACAGATTGAAACTCTTAAGGTTTGACCTCATTTTATATGTTTTTGGTAAATCTGAAGACAAAAATCAGCAGAAAATCTAATAGTGTGTATGGGGTCTTACCTTTGAGAAGAAGAATGAGTCTGTGTCCTTTGATACAAGCTGTGAACAACAAACCACACGCTGCTCCTTCAAGACAAAGCCTGGCTGGTACAATGGTGATCACATCAGGCACAGCAGGTTGTAAATTTTATATTTCAATCTAACAAAGGGAGGCCACACAGAATCAAACACTAAGCACTTATTAGTAACAAGTATGTATATATACAGTAAAACCTTGGATTGCGTGCATAATTCGTTCCGGAAACATGCTTGTAATCCAAAGCACTCTTATATCAAATCGAATTTCCACATAAGAAATAATGGAAATTCAGATGATTCGTTCCACAACCAGTTATTCATAAGTCCTTCCATTTATAGTCCATATAAAAATCTTATAGCAATGTGATAGGTTGTGTAACCATAAAATGTCCATCCACAAATGGCAGCCTCCACAAGGGGATTAGAAGCAAAATGCAATTAGAGCTACAGAGTATAAGAGTATGAAACTCACATGGTTGATGATTAACCTGTTGAGATCCGCGCTATAGACGAAAGACGGCTACAGCGCGGATCTCAATCTCCGGGAGGACGTCTATTGACGTCCTCCCCTTTCCACGCCCCTGGCGTGCCTTCACAGTCGGCGCTGCGTGGGTGTGCCCGCGGCTCGGGCGGACTCGATGTCCGCTCGAGGCCGCGATCGCCTGCGGCGCTGTAGAACGGGGAACCGCCGATGTAAACACGCGGTTCCCCATTCTGTGAGAGGGGGACAAGCAGATCTACTGATCCATGTCACTGGGATCAGTTAGATCTGTTATGTCCCTGCCAACCCATCCCCCCACAGTTAGAACACACCCAGGGAACATTGTTAACCCCTTCACTGCCCCCTGCAGGTTAACCCCTTCCCTGCCAATGACATTTATACAGTAATCAGTGGACATTTAAATTTCTGATCGCTGTATAAATGTCATTGGTCCCAAAAAAGTGTCAAAAATGTCCGACATGTCCGCCCCAATATCAAAGCCCCAATAAAAATCGCAGATCGCCGCCATTACCAGTAAAAAAAAAAAAATAATAAAAACGCCATAAATCAATTCCCATAGTTTGTAGATGCGATAACTTTTGCGCAAACCAATAATAATAAACGCTGATTGAGTTTTTTTTTACCAAAAATATGTAGAAGAATATAAATCGGCCAAACCCAATGAATATTTTTTTTTTTTATATTTTATTTTTGGATATTTATTAAAGTAAAAAATATTGTTCTTTTTTCAAAATCGTCGCTCTTTGTTTGTTTATAGCGCAAAAAATAAAAACCGCAGAGGTGATCAAATACCACCAAAAGAAAGCTCTATTTGTGGGGAAAAAAGGACATCAATTTTGTTTGGGTACAACTTCGCACGACCGCGCAATTGTCATTCAAAATGCGACAGCGCTGAAAGCCAAAAATCTGGGCAGGAGGGGGGTTTAAGTGCCCAGTAAGGAAGTGGTTAAAAGAGGCACATCTAAGTATGCAGGCATCTGGGGTAAAGCTGTCCACATAGACCGTCCTCCGCACATCGCCGGCTCTCACAACCCTCAGTCTGCAATGGTGACCGAGAAGACTATCTTGCAGTAGAGGGATCTGAAAGCGAGGCTTGAATTGCTCGTGGATTGCAGTGTGGAAGGGATGGCGTTGATGGCGGTGCAGAAGATGGTCCATGTGGACATCTTTACCCCGGATGCCTGCATACTTAGATGTGCCTATTTTAATCATCAGCCATGTGAGTTGGTTAATGTTGTACCTTCATTAAATGTTGCTACACTTTGAGGCGCCTCTCTCCTGCTTTACTCAGTTGTGATATGAAACTGCTTTTATAGCAAGACATCCTTTGTATATCAAGACAACATTTATTTAAAAATGTTGCTTGTCTTGCAAAAAGCTCTCAAACCAAGTTACTCTCAAACCAAGGCTTTACTGTATTGGAATAAAAGGACAGCAGTGGTTTTACCTATAGAATCAACTGTAAAATTGGTCAATCTAAAAAATTCTTCGGCACAGAATGCCATATACAGGAGTAGATTTGTAAGCCATCATAATTTGTAAGCAACTTTCCTGAAGACCTCCTCTCCTTGGGAACGCCACAGAGTTGGGACCATTCCCCTTTGTATACACAGCATTCAACTTCCATCACCAAGCAGAATAAAGGTGCCCTCGTTAGGATGCCAGACTCTCTACCTAGCTGGGCACACTCCCAATGGCCCACTTGTTCCCAAGCAAGTAGTCTCATTAGAGGGCCTGGCCTACAAGGCCTTTTGCACCCAACACAAGACCCAGGAAAGGAAATCAGAGGTGTCAGGGTGACTACAGTTCTTCCTGCTGAGCTCTGTACCACCTTGTCTGGGACTTCAGCCCTACAGAGGGTCCTTTAGGTTAGTAGCCAATTACATTCTAGCAGCTCCGGGTGCTTGGCTCCCATGCCCCATCTGGGAATAGGTCCTTCCCACACTGGCATTTATATGGGGACTAGCACCACCCATTACATCACTATAGGCAGGTTTTCTCTAAAAGGGGCCTAACAACCAATTACCACTTTCCCTTTTCTATATTATGTTGGTAACAGAGTCACCTAACGGAAGCAAGCTAAATGCACCTGCTAACATGTTGGCTTCAGTAATTTCAGAGCTGATGACCATAACTGGAAACTTTTGAAAACCATAATTCCAGTGAATTCCCAGGCATGCTGATGACCAGGAACAAGAAGAAAAGATAACATTGTGAGCCATTTCCTACCACTGGACAGATGTTGTGATGCCAATTCCTTGTCCAAATCACAGGCTGGAGGCAGGGAGGTGCTACAGGACACTGCATTGCTGAATTGGCAAATAAATGTGTCACCTCCCTGGCTGTGTGGGGTGACAGATGCATAAATGACACAATTGCCTGAACTGAAATACAAATCCTTTGGAACATAAAACAGGACATACAGCATAGATGTATTCCAAATGTGTATTTAGCTGTTTGTTCAGCACTCTGCTTTATATAAGTGCAAGTAAATATAAAGCTGAACTCTGGCAGAAAGAAAACAATTCAGCTCTGTGTTTATTAGTACATTATTATATATACAGTATATATATATACACACACAGTATCTCACAAAAGTGAGTACACCCGTCACATTTTTGCAAATATTTTTTTATATCTTTTCATGTGACAACACTGAAGAAATGACACTTTGCTACAATGTAAAGTAGTGAGTGTACAGTATGTATAACAGTGTAAATTTGCTGTCCCCTCAAAATAACTCAACACACAGCCATTAATGTCTAAACCGCTGGCAACAAAAGCGAGTACACCGCTAAGTAAAAATGTCCAAATTTGGCAGTATTAGCCATTTTTCCTCCCTAGTGTCATGACACGTTAGTGTTACAAGGTCTCAGGTGTGAATGGGGACCAGGTGTGTTGAATTTGGTGTTATCGATCTCTTATCGAAGTTCAACATGGCACCTCATGGCAAAGAACTCTCTGAGGATCTGAAAAAAGAATTGTTGGATGGCCTAGGCTATAAGAAGAATACCAAGACCCTGAAACTGAACTGCAACACTGTGAACAAGACCATACAGCGGTTTAACAGAACAGAACAGGCCTCGCCATAGTTGACCAAAGAAGTTGAGGGCACGTGCTCAGCGTCATATCCAGAGGTTGTTTGTTACATTGTAGCAAAGTGTCATTTCTTCAGTGTTGTCACATGAAAACATATAATAAAATATTTACAAGAATGTGAAGGGTGTACTCACTTTTGTGACATATACACTATATTGTCAAAATTATTAGGACGCCTGCCTTTACACGCACATGAACTTTAATGGTATCCAATATCCCAGTCTTAGTCCATAGGGCTCAATATTGAGCTGGTCCACCCTTTTTCAACTATACCAGGATCCACTCATCTGGGAAGACTGTCCACAAGGTTAGGAGGGTGTCTATGGGAATGTTTGACCATTCTCCTAGAAGAGCATTTGTGAGGTCAGGCACTGATGTTGGACGAGAAGGCCTGGCTCGTAGTCTTCGCTCTAATTCATCCCAAAGGTGTATTGGGTTGAGGTCAGGACTCTAGGTAGGCCAGTCAAGTTCCTCCACCCCAAACTAGCTCATCCATACTATATTGCCAAAAGTATTGGGCTACCACTCCAAATCATTTGGTGGAGGGGGGATTATGGTGTGGGTTTGTTTTTCAGGGATTAGGCTTGGCCCCTTAGTTCCAGTGAAGAGAACTCTTAAGGCGTCAGCATACCAAGACATTTTGGACAATTTCATGCTCCCAACTTTGTGGGAACAGTGAGGGGATGGCCCCTTCTTTTTCCAATATGACTGCACACCGGTGCACCTTTGGGATGAATTGGAGTGGAGACTGCGAGCCAGGCCTTCACGTCCAACATCAGTGCCTGACCTCACAAATGCGCTTCTGGAAGAATGGTCAAACATTACCATAGACACTCCTAAACCTTGTGGACAGCGTTTCCAGAACAGCTGAAGCTGTTATAGCTGCAAAGGGTGGGCCAACTCAATATTGAACCCTACGGACTAAGACTGGATTGCCATTAAAGTTCATGTGCATGTAAAGGCAGGCGTCCCAATACTTGCTTTTGGTAATATAGTGTATGTGAGCCTTAAGAACAGTTATAGTTTGGATTTTATCGACAAAAACCAGATACAGGAAACCGTGCTCTGTCATATACCAAATATATAAGGCGATCTACTAAGAATTAATACAATACATATAATTCATAATTTTTAGTAGAGCGCCTTTGGTATATGACAGAGCGCGTTTTTTTGTCTCTGTTTTTTGTTGATATTGTTCCATTTTTATAACTGTTAAGACATGCAGCTCTTTGTATACAATATAGCATTTGCGCCGGTACCTAGTAATATATAGTTGGATTTTCTTCCACTTTAAACATTCCCCTTTCATTAACAGTCAAACATGAACCTGACCTGGTTTAAAAAGTGCCTAAAATAACAACATTGCTGAAGTGCCGGCACACTCCTAAACCTTGTGGACAGCCTTCCCAGAAGGGCTGAAGCTGTTATAGCTGGAAAGGGTGGGCAAACTCATTATTGAACCCTATGGATTAAGACTGCAGTGGCGGCTGGTGGAGTTTTTTTGGGTGGGGGTGGCAAACAATGTACCCACAGCCAGTCGGTTGAGCCACTCACACCCCCCCCTGTGAGTCGGTTGGTCATGAGTCGGTTGGTCAGCTGGGTCAATCACATCCCCCCTCCCCCCCCTGCTCGGTCGGTCAGGTTACCAGCCCTACACTTACCACATCTGTGGAGGCAGCTTCCACTGTATCATGGCAGCCATGCGTCTCCTCCCCTCTCCTCGGCCAATAGGATCACTTCTCCTTTCGGCCAATCAGGAAATGGGTCTCAAGTCCCGCTTCCTGATTGGCTGGGAGGAGAATCAGTATGACAATAGCCCCAAGCCCACCCTTTTTTCAGCCTATTAGAGCGTCCAGCGACCCGCATATAGATTAGGGGGCCAGACGCATGGATGGGGGGGGGGGTGGCACCCGTGCGCCCTGCATTACGGCCGCCACTGCTGGGATGCCGTTAAAGTTCAAGTGCATGTAAAGACAGGCGTCCCAATAATTTTGACAATATAGTGTATATTGCAATACATGTTCAAGTTTGCCAGCTGTGTGAGAGCGATCCCTCTCTGGCCAGTCCCTACTCTACTTTGCAAAATGGCAATTACTTGCTTATAGCATACTTTAATGATGGGCATATAGTGCCAATATGGGGCAAACAGTCACTGAGGTGGTGATTCAACCCCAAAAGCAGGAAATGAGATTCCTGGCACAGGGGTCATGTTTGCCAGGAAGCAAGATTTGAATTTCTTTGGTTTTAGAAAAATAATGAAAAGATTAATTGCTTAATCATCTGTGCAAAGGTAAATATGATCATGGGTAGCTGCTTCTCTCAATGGTCTTATGACCTCATCACCATGAAATAATGCTATAAACAAAAAGAGCTGCACTTCCAATATAAGCATAATTCCCAAAATGCAGTACATTGTTCAGTTACCAATCAAAAAATGTGCAAACTCATCCAGAAACATAAATCCCCTACTGTATATACATAGAAAAAAGCTAAGATATCCACATATTTGTCTCTTCGCCTTCAGATCAATAAATATAGTAAGAATATAATATAATTTCAATACCAATAAATATAATAAGAATATAATATACAAGGGGTCTACAAAAAATTACATTGTAATTTCAATATTCTGGACGGTGGTTTATAAATCATAAGACTGATGGTACAAGGGCTACTTGACCTTCCTTGGGATATACTCAGGTGCGACTTCTATTCAAATTAATGGGCTCCCATAGGGAACCATTGATTTTGAATAGAGGCAGAGAAACGCCTGACGAGGCTTAACGCTCTGTATATAACGTTAAGCTTTTAACAGCTTTTACCGGTGTTTGCCGTTTTTCAGCTCTAACGCTGGAGCCTCAGAACACGCTGGTCCTGTTTTTTTTTTTTTGAGCTTAAAAATGTCTATGCCACTTACAGCTCCTAATTGCCTGTGTGTGTATGAGGCCACTGAATAACATGGAGATGCGTTTTTAAGCTGTAAGAAACGCCCGTCAAAGCGGCTGTAAAAACGCCCGTGTGTATGAGACCTTAAGGTTCTAAATTATTTTTTTTTTAAATAACAAACATGTTATACTTACCTGCTCTGTGCGAGGGTTTTGCACAGATCAGCCCCAATCCTCCTCTTCTGGGGTGCCCCGTGGCGCTCCTGGCTCCTCCCCTTCATCGGGTGCCCCCATAGAGAGACAGACACAGACAGCGGGACTCAGCCCCGCCCCCCGCGTTACTGCATTCGATTGACAGCAGTGGGAGCCAATGGCTCCTGCTGCTATCAATCAATCCAATGAGGACAGAGACAGCGGCTGGAGCCACTGCGCTTGTCCACATCGCTGGAACAGATGGGCTCAGGTAAGAAAAAGACGGGCTCTGGGGTGAGCTGCAGCACAGAAAGTTTGTCACCTTAAAGCATAGAATGCCTTAAGGTGAAAAACCTGGAGACTTTACAAACCCTTTAAGTGGAGTTTTTTGCACAGAGCACCAGTCACTTTCTTAGGGTCCATGCACACTGGCTTAAAAATCACCAGTGCTCTTAGCAGGAAAAAACTCACATTTGAGCATTTTTTGTATTAGAATTTAGGAGCATTTTTTCTGCTAGAAAACCACTCTCAAAATGCAAAAGTTGTTTAACCACTTCCCACCCAGCCTATTGACAAATGACGGCCAGGCAGGGTGTTTGTTATCCTGACTGGACGTTATATGACGTGATCAGGATAACCCGTGATCAAGCGCCCGTGGGGGCGTGTCCGCGGGGGCGTGCATCACGGCGATCGGTGGTGCCGTGGGTCAGTCTGACCCACCACATTACCAACCGAGGTAAAAGGCTTCTGTCGGAAGCCTTTTACCATGTGATCAGCCGTGATTGGTCACGGCTGATCACATGGTAAAAGGCTTCCGACAGAAGTAAATAGGAAGAGCCGTTTATCAGTGCCCAGCAGTGCCACCTGTCAGTGTCCAGGGCCACCTATCAGTGCCGCCTATGAGTGCCCATCAGTGCCGCATATCAGTGCCACCTATCAGTGCCCGTCAGTGTTGCTTATCAGTGCTGCATATATGTGCCCCATCATCAATGCAACTTTATCAGTGCCACCTCATCAGTGCCAATCTGTACTGCCTCATCAGTGCCCGTCAGTGTAGCCTCATCAGTGCCCATCAGTGTAGCCACATCAGTGCCCGACAGTGATGGAGAAAAGGTACTTATACAAAGTTTTGTGACAGAAACAAAGATCATTTTTTTATTCCCAAAATTTTCAGTCTTTTTTTATTTGTAGCACAAAAAATAAAAACCTCAGGGGTGATCAAATACCACCAAAATAAAGCTCTATTTGTGGGAACAAAATGATAAAAAAAATTGTTTGGGTACAGCGTCGCACGACCGCGCAATTCTCATTCAAACGCAACAGCACTGAAAGCTGAAAATTGGTCTGGGCGGGAAGTGTTCTAAGTGCCTGGTATTGAAGTGGTTAAAATATGCCTCTAAACGACCTAATGTGCATGAACTCAAAAGCCTGGATTTACTAAAGGCAAATAGACTGTGCACTTTGTATAGTGCAGTTGCTCCAGAGCTTAGTAAATGAGCAGAAGCTCTGCTGACTTCCATCATCCAATCATGTGCAAGAAAACCTTTTTTCTTTTGTTTTCCTTAAATGTGATTGGGTATTCTTTGCAAAGTGAAGCTTCACCTAACTTACTAAGCTCTGGAGCAATTCTACACTGTATGCAGAATTATTAGGCAAATGAGTATTTTGACCACATCATCCTCTTTATGCATGTTGTCTTACTCCAAGCTGTATAGGCTCGAAAGCCTACTACCAATTAAGCATATTAGGTGATGTGCATCTCAGTAATGAGAAGGGGTGTGGTTTAATGACATCAACACCCTATATCAGGTGTGCATAATTATTAGGCAACTTCCTTTCCTTTGGCAAAATGGGTCAAAAGAAGGACTTGACAGGCTCCGAAAAGTCAAAAATAGTGAGATATCTTGCAGAGGGATGCAGCACTCTTAAAATTGCCAAGCTTCTGAAGCGTGATCATCGAACAATCAAACGTTTCATTCAAAATAGCCAACAGGGTCGCAAGAAGCGTGTGGAAAAACCAATGCGCAAAATAACTGCCCGTGAACTGAGAAAAGTCAAGCGTACAGCTGCCAAGATGCCACTTGCCACCAGTTTTGCCATATTTCAGAGCTGCAACATCACTGGAGTGCCCAAAAG
>BLSH010137593.1:510344-532716 GCA_018402905.1 Glandirana rugosa
ATTAAACAGACTCGACATTTCAGACCACCCGCCATCGTAGTGAGTTGTGATCGTACCTCTACAGCGGGTCCTTCTTCTTCATTACTGCCCCCCACTTGTGTCTGACACCTTAAGAGTTCCCTTCACTGGAACTAAGGGACCAAGCCCAACCCCTGAAAAAACCCACACCATAATCCCCCCCTCCACCAAATGATCCGGACCAGTGAACAAAGCAAGGTTCATAAAGACATAGATGAGCAAGTTTGGGGTGGAGAAATTGACTGGCCTGCACAGAGTCCTGACCTCAAGCGGATAGAACACCTTTGGGATGAATTAGAGCAGAGACTGCGATAGGTAGGCTCAAGTGTTTTGGTAATAGTTGGATTTCAAAAATATTAGGTCACACTTTCCACATTTGGGCGACATCTCCATGCTAGTGTTGAGTGATGCTACCGCCCACCAGACTTTACAGCTCAGACAAATTAGTCCCGATTTCTGCGTAGCCATGCCCCAACATGTTTCATCATTTCTGACTTTGTCACAGGGGGTCGAACTATTACCAAAACGCTTGAGCCTACCCATGAGAGTGGGAGGCACTTTATTCTGGTGAGTGAGATTCCAGAGGGAGAAGGGTTCCCTTGTGTCACAACAGTGGTGGAATCGAGGTGTATTTTTTATCCACATCATCTCACATGAATGGTGGGAATATTATTTGGACTATACACAGTGGAAAATTGTTAATTATTATTTTTAATTGTTATTTCAAATGGTCACAATTATTCTTGTTTTTTGTTGTTAAATTGCATTCATGTTTGCACCTATATACTAAGTTTTTCTATGTAAAGCGCTACTGTGAAACATTGGATTGTCTGAACACGAATAAGGGTTTCACACATTGTTTTTTATTAAACTACGGTACCTAAAACTGTCCATAAGTGATGCTTTAAAAACCTTTACAGGTTATTTGTTTAGAAATAACTGTGAATTTTGAATTTGGTTCACATTTTGTTTTCTCGGGCACACTGCACAGTACATCTGGGAGCATGGCTCCGAGCAACAACATCAGGTATGCTTGGAGTCACTTTCCTGCATCACTATCGATAACAAATGGAGATTCTTTTCCTCCCTTGGGGTGTATTTGTGCGCTCGTTCTCTCCTTGGGTCTCCATCCCAACAACTCCGGGGATAGACTTTCTTGGCAACCCTGGATTTGTAGTACCGCTATTTTAACAGTAACCGCTATATATGCTATGCGTTTGCTCCTAAAGAAGTGGAATCTATCCACAAAACGCATCAAGCTTATTGGATGCAATCATGTCTTCTTTAATATGTAGTTCAACTTTTATTCTGACCTAATTTACTTTTTTATTGATCATTACATTCAGTACTAATGGCTTACATTATCAGTTACTGCAATAGGTTATCATGCGATTTATGTGTATACATATGAATGTTTTTATGCTATCGTCAGGTATATTGATGAAACTACCAACATTTAGTTATGTATTAACTGCAATGTGTCATGCCATGTTTTTATGACAAACATCTTTTCCAAACTACGTGTCTTGTGCCTCAATTAGAGTCCCACAAACCCTTCTTTTTATTCTCTAAGTGTGAATTATGGCTCTAGAATTATTGCTCTCTTTGATGTTCTCTGTTTACATATACATGTGCATGTTTGCATTTGCGTGTACACACAGGGAGATACGGGTGCTTTTTTTCGTATATATATTTTATTTAAACATATTCTTTTTACATTTTTTTTTTCATTTAACTTTATTGTTTTCACAAGTAGCTGGACAAGTCCCCTTCTGATAGCTTTGGGCAGGTCGACAGGTACTATTTATGGAGATATCAGAGGTCTGGTGTCTTTCCTGCCTTTAAAGCAGCTGATCAAACACAGATTGTGTATATATTTTTTTTTAAGGTAAGTATGACATTTTGCATATTAATATTTTACATTTTGCTTTAAAGTCCAGGTGGAGCCCCAGTCATCCTTTGACTTTTCCAGACTCTCAGAATGCTTCTTTATTGTAAAGTTTGAAGAAGACCATTGCTTACAGAACTCAATAAGTTATCAGAGTACTCATGTTCCCTTCTCAGATGACTTAGAGTCCAAGGTTTTAATAAGACAAGCAGAACTGTCATATGTTAAATTTTTACCTTTCAAACAACGATCGTATATAAATGTAAAGTAAAATACATCCGTTTTATAACTCTCCTATAAAACAACCAAATAAAACTGACCCAAACCAACAGTTCGTCTTACCGCCTTAGAAACAGTATATTACAGTGCCTGATGGAAGAACTGTCTTTGGTACACATTCTTTCATGTTTCCAGGGCAGTATGGGAGAATGAAACATAGATATGATTGGTTGTTATGGACAATACAGTTCCTCCATTAGAAAACTGTATAAAGGTAATGTCCTTAATTAAATTATCTGAAAAGCTATCACTTATGCCAAACTGTATAATAATTAGCTATATCAACATATATACAATGAAATCCATAACATTATCAGTCCAGCTGCAGGACAAGGAACAACAGGACTAGTATATTGTCTAGAAAGTTAATGGACATTCAGAATAATTTTAATTTGAAATGAGAAAAAATGAAATGACATTTCCTATTTTTGTGAATATTAAAATATCTCAATGCAATATATGTGCAAATGAGGTTAAAGTATATCCATACATTCATTCTCTGCTTCAAAATATGACAGACAGAAATAAGTGTTGTTATCAATGAGCCAGTCATCGTGGCTTATAACATCATATAAAGGGGATCTCATTCAATACAGATGACTTTCATTAGTCCAGTACAAAGAAAACAATAAAATCAAGTTTCTGAATGGATTTAGAGCTATACTAGAAGTGTAAGTTCGGATATTTTTAGGAACTTGACATTTTGTAATTTTTACACTCTACTTTTGAAAATGATACAAATTTAGAAATTTCACAAAGCAGCTAGTGTTTTACATATATGAATACCAATATATATATCACCTGTATACCCTGATGCCAGACAGTCATAGGAATAAAGTGAACCCATGTTTTGCACATTCAGGGCAAGGCAAAAGATCCACTTAATAAAAGAATCAATGCTGCTTCTGTCAATTTTCAAAACAAAGCTATTTGTGCAAGCTGAACAAAATGTCACCGTATATATTCTAATAGATTAATTCCTATATTATTGGCTCCATCTAGTGCCCAAAATGCAGTATAGTATTCTGAAATACCTTAATGAGAAAATATGCTACATTTTGTCCACTAGATGGAGCCGATCATACAGGAATTTATCTATTAGAAAACATACAGTGACATTTCCTCCAGCTTGCACAACTGTTTCTGACATTTGTGCTACAAATATTTTATTAATAGACCCCTTTGTTTCAGTAGATTGAGAGTGAGATTTGGTGATGTTACTACTGGGCTGCTTACTGTTCTCCTTGCTGGAGAAGAGAAGAAGCCAAGCCCTGCCTATATCAAGATGTCTGCTTCACACAGAGACACGCTGCAGAAGAAGGCCTGGTAAAGATCAACTTGGGGAGACCACAGGCAATAATACTGAGTGGTCCTTTGTCCCCTACTTCACGTTTTTTTAGGGAAGAGCTTCCAGAACTCATTTTCCCTTTAAAGGATGGGATTGGGGTGGATAAATATGTTAATAACCATTGCTTGAAAACAGAATTTAACCAGCTTATAAGCAATCTTGAAGGTGCATTAGCCTCTTTTTTTTTTTACAATATAAAAATGTTAAGCTAATTCGTAATATTTTCCAGTTTCTGGGTCGAAATAACAGTTCAGACATGGATCATACAACAAGGTCAGTATGTCTTCTCCTTCGTCAGCGCAAATTCCATCATCACCTAAACGATAGGAAATGTTTATCAGATACAGTTCACGGTAAAGCAATGGTAATGTTTTGTGGTATATTTTTATTCAGTTCACATTTTAAGGTAATATTGTAATGTTTACATGACAGTTATTTGTGAAAGTTTTTATTATAGTTAATATTTATTTACAAAGTAAGGATTCTTCTGTAAATAAATAAAAAATGTATAAAAATATTATATAATGTTAAATAATTTAAAAAATGCAAATAAAAAACAAAAATTACTATAGGTTAGGTCTGAAAAGTTAAATTGTTATCGGTAAAATCATGAACTGAAATCTTGTTTGTACTTTTCAAATGTAAATGTTAAGGGATGAATATATGGAGGATATATTATTTGAGGATATATTATTGGAGGATATATTTTTTAACTTTAATTGTGGTCAGAAATACTGAATGTTTGTTATCCCAATTAGTCTCCATTGTTTCATTATTTACCATTTTTCTCCTATAAAGAGTGCCCCTTCATTTTCTTGTTTGGTTATAATGATTCACATAAACAACTTTGCTTTGACAGGTAGGTTCAGTCTGGTGAATACAGTTCTGTTGGCACAGAATGTAAGGTTCACTGGGCCCTACAGGAATAATGTTGGCACTTTACCCTGCCATTAGGACTAAGCTGTTTTCCTAGACAACCTCTGCTGACAGTGTGCAGATTGCTTACTGTAAAGTAAATCAGTGCAATGAAGGTTGCCAGCAAGGCCATTTTCATACTTCCTGCCTCTTAGGTGAACTGTCCCCCTTACCCCAATCAAGTGGCTAGATGAGGGGCACACAGTAGGGACATGGAGGTTGAATAGAGAAACTAGTTAGGGCTTCTATATTAATGACTGCATACAGAGCCGCCATCAGGGGGGTACAGGCAGTACTGTTGTAAGGGGCCCCAGTGTCTCAAGTGGCCCTTACAACAAAGACTTTAGCAGTCTTTAACATTGGAGTCTATGGGAGGAGGACACCTGGTTTGGGGGCACCATTCTCCCGAACCATAGCCAATAAAAATACCAAACTTGGGTCACATAGAGAGGGCCCCCCGGGCAACAGCTGGTCCAAGTTTGGGACCTCCGGCACCTATGGTTCGGCCTTACCGGGTCCCCAAATTAACCAGTCATTGGCCGGCAATTGTTGGGTAAATTTCAGGCTTAACATTGGAGTCTACGGGAGGGGGCACCCGGTTTGGGGACACAGTTTTTCCGAACCATAAACGATAAAAATAACAAAATTTGGGTCACATGGAAAGGGCCCCCTGGGCCACAACTGGTCCGTGTTTTGGACCTCCAGCACCTATGGTTTGGCGCAAGGTCTTATTGCAAGCATCGGGTGAGGCTGTGCTGCCTGTACACTGTTTTTTTTAACCCCTTGGATCCCACACTAGCATGCATTGCACACTTCACTTCACTGGAATGGGTCATGCTTGGCAGGCTACACCTGGTAAGTGTGACAGGGTGTATAATTCCTACTGCAGCTGCAACATGTGCACACCCCTGGCCAGTGGGCGGATGTGGTGGGATGGCCAGTGGGCGGGCCCTGGGGAATGTTGGTGGTCAGACGGGGGGGCCCAGGTCTAAAGCTGTGTAAGGGGCCCCAAAATTTCTGATGGCTGACCTGACTGCATATACTTGGATTGTTCTTGCCCCGCGTGGGACACACAAGAAAAGATCTGTGCTTGTCATCTTGATAAAGGAGTCCCTGCTCGGCCACAAAACGCAGTTGGTAATATGCGAAACAATTCAATTAAGGTTGTTCATTCCACTTCCACTTAAAGTGGCTGTAAACTCTGAATGCTTATAATAAAGCTTGCCTGTAGGTTAAATGAATATCTCCTAAATGTGCACTGTTTAGGAGATATTTTAGGGAGCAGCAGCCGGTGATGTCAGCAGTGTATGCGCTCTGAAGGAACAGCATACCCATGCTGTTCCGTCAGAACCCTGTGCCGTAAACAGTGACTCCTGCGCACATGTGTGGGAGTGACATCATCATGGCTCGGCCATTCAAGCAGCCACAGCTTGTGAACCTGGAAGGAGGACTGAGTGAAGATGGAAGCCTCTGCAGTGGTGACAGCGTGCCACTGGAGGGCTTCATTTCAAGGTATGTCTTCCATAATGTGCTAGTATGCAATGCATACTAGCACACTATCCCTTTACCTTGCAGGGTTTGTTTTTTTGTAAACTTTTCTACCACTTTAATAATCTACTGTTATGCAGTGCCTTCACTGCCATGCACACAACATAGATCTACAGGCCTTGAGGTGTTGTTTGTGGTATAGACCATTTTCCATTAACACTCAAGCACCACACTTCACCCTTATTCCTCCCTTGCACAAAGCTTTAACACCTAACCCATTAACATGACTCTGTTGGTTTGTAAAAACAAAGAAGTTCATGTAAAAGAACACAATTAATACTCACCTGTGCCACTGCCCATACCACTGATCTTTGCCAAAAAATGTCCTCCCTCCAAACTGCTGCCAGGTGTGTGGAATACCTGCTACTCCCTGAGCACTGAGATTTCTTCTGATGGCTCCTACATCATTACTGTGTTGAGGAGACATTTCCGGAAGTGTCAGGGACAAGATTAGCACAGGCAGTGGGACAGGTGACTTTAACAGAGATTTTTTTGCTAATTTCACCTAACACATAACCCCTAAAGTATCACTATCATAAAATTCTAATTGTTTTTATTAAAGTGGGAAAGAGATAGGATTTTTAGTTTTATTGTTGCCCATTTACCATTAGGGAGATTCTCACTTTGACATGGCAAAGGTTACAGGGACAGAAAGTGAGAGGAAGTCCCTTCAATGGAAAGCCTGACAGTAACAAAAACCTAAAAAAAAAGTTTTAAACCTGTAACACCCTTAGTGTACAGATTAGGAAAATGTAGTTGGGTTCCTCTGTAGGCAGAGGAGCTGGGGTTAATCTGTTTGTGTTAGCTGGGCAGAGCTCCAAGGGCTAGGTTTCTGTAACCTCCCCCTGGCTTCTAGAACTTGCTGGACAGTTCTGTAACTTAGAGAGTGGAGAAACATAGGCTAAGCCTGCATATTTATGGAGTTTCCTCCAATCCCTAAGTAGGTAAGGCCCAGTAGGTGGGGAGATAGGCCATAAATGTTCTGGGGCCTGGCTATGTGGGAGCAGAGCCCAGGGTCCAGTTGCCTGGAGAGGACTCCTGTGCCTGGGCAGAAGGAAGAAGTTAGTGGAAGAGAGAGAGAGCTGAAGACTCACACCCCTTTTTCAGCCTCAACTTGGTTCAGCTGGTGCAACCCTGACAGTCAGGAGCTGGGTCTGTTCAGCAGGAAGCCCGTGCAGCAGCCATCTTGACTTCAGGATTAACTTTCTTTTTGAGGAGGACAACATATTGGCAGCCAGAGACCACAGTATCAGGTCCTCAATTTTGTTTTCAAGTTTCACAGTTCTGGGCATTCCATGCTTTCATTCCCCAGCCAATTTTTAACCCCCTAGAAAAATACACAACAAAATACCCTGGACTGGTTCCTGAAGTCTGTGTGAATGGTACACAATTCCTGTTGCCTGGCTGTGTATGTAAGGGAGGACCCAAAAATCCAGCGCCCCTTACAGGGGTACCACCACACACCATAGCAACCAGCTGGCCTGCAGCGTGTTGTCATATCCGGCTCCAGCGTTCCAGGGTGGTTCTTCCTACTGCCAGGATCGGCTGATCTGGCTTTTTCACTGACAAACACACCGTTAGCTGTTAAATCCAGGCTGACAGGCTACATTACAACTATTATGGTTTCAGATAAGGTCTCTTTGTTTTTGTCCTTATGATTCTGGATTTGTTTTTTTTTTTCCATGAAATACCTACTAATACTAATACTTAGTTGGCGACCCCTTGTGGTTTTTTTTTATGTGTTTCCAGAGACTTGTTCCTGTCTCAGGTGGAGCTGCCTACTAATGCAATATTAATAAATAACGGAACTTTATGAACTTAAGATACAAAACAAGTGGATTAGATAACTCTTTGACAATTTTGGACTCCCTCCTGTTGGGGCTATATGTGGGCAGCGTCTCCAATCCCTTTCTTGCACCATACACATTTGTTTTTTAATAAAAAAGTGTTATCCTTCCCCGGTGTATAAACAGTTAAAAAAAAATGTTTGACTGAAATTTACCCGTAACTCTTATCTTAAACCTTTCTTGAAGTTAACACACATCTTATTACCACCAAAAGTGTCCTATGATGGTTCCTACAGTGGCAGCACTGAGATCATGGTACCACAATGAAACAATCTGACTGCTTAGACTCTAAAGCCTCGTACACACGGTTCGACGTTCGTGCACAACAGGTCGTACGAACGACCGTTGTATGCTAATCCAACCGTTAGTACGCGCTATTAGAACAGCCGACGTATGACGGTCGTACAACAGGAGTTGTATGAGCAAACTAGAAAACTTTGGTAGTACCAATAAGCGGTTGTATGACCGTTGCATCGTGTGTACAGAGAAGTAGGCCCAACAAGTTGTACTGTGCAAAACACGCATGCTCAGAAGTCAGGAACCGCCGGACACTAATTACATGCACCTGGACTTTCTCTTTATACGTTCATAACACCACACTACGTTCAGCTTGGTCGTACGATCGTGTAGTGCATGTCAGTATGATACGATTTGGTCCGTTCGGACGTACGACTGTCGAACCGTGTGTACGCGGCTTAAGATGCCATGAAAATTGCAGTAACTGATGCAATTTACCACTTGCTTGGGGAATGAGTCGAAAAATTTCCAATCAGATGGCAGCCTTGGCCATCGCAGACAGCTGGATTAGGCTATGGTCTGTGGCTAGACCCAGGGAGACTACACTGCCTGTAATTGCCATTTGTATAATTAAAAAGCCGATAAGAGCTCGCCAGCCATCACAATAAAGGCTGATGACTTCTTATTTTTCTTTCCAGAGAAGGTTATATGGAACATGATGTAAATAGGTTAGACAGGTTCTCCAAAAACAGACTCATTTCAGATCTGGTAGATACAAGCATACTTGAATAGCTTAAATAATACTTCACAAATATCTCCCAATTCAACAATTACACATTTTCCCTATTATGCAATTAGGTCATTACCCATATAAAGAAAATCAAGGAGTTGGGAAATCAGCACCGTAGATTCCAATGCTGGGACTTTCGACAATGGTGTCTTTTGCACAGTATGGGCTGATCTTTGGCTCAATGGATACTGGCACAGAGGTGAATATGCAAACAAATGGTTATGTTTAAATGTGGAATGGCTTGTGTGAAGGTTAGGGTAACAAGCAGGGTAACAGGAAGGGTTAGTGTTAATGTTACAGGGAGGGTTAGTGTTAATTTGGAGTTACAGGGTTAGTGCTAGTGTTACAAGGAGAGCTAGTGTCCTCCTGTTGTCTCTTAGTGAAATCCAGCTGCAGCCTTGCCTGGAATTCAAAGGCTTCATTCCCGAGTATTCCACAGATGTGTGTCATCTAGTGGTTTATGTTTATACAGCCCTTAACCACTTGCCGACCGCCGATCGGCATCTGATGGCGGCAAGGTGGTTCAATAACGCGGATCGCCGTCATATGACGGCGGCCGCGAGATCGCGCCTAGTGAGCGCGCGCGCGCCGCCGGAGGCTCGCCCGCGCGCTCACTGTGTTCGGGGAGGGCCAGGGAGTGGGTGCGGCGGAGTCGATCTCCACCGGCCACCCGCGATGCCCCCCCGGAGTGAAAGAACCGTTCTGTGAGAGGGGGAAGGGAGTGATCACAGCCTTCCTGTACATAAAGGCTGTGACCACTTCCTTTCCCCAGCTAGGGCAGTCTCCATACAGTTAGAACACGCCCAGGGAACATAGTTAACCCTTAGAGCGCCCCCTGCAGGTTAACCCCTTCACTGCCAATGACATTTACACAGTAATCAGTGCATTTTTATAGCACTGATCGCTGTATAAATGCCAATGGTCCCAAAAAAGTGTCAAAATGGTCCGACATGTCTGCCCCAATATCGCAGTACCGCTAAAAATCGCAGATCACCGCCATTAATAGTAAAAAATAAAAACCCCAAAAATGAATTCTCATCATCCGTAAACGCAGCCACTTTTGCGCAAACCAATCAATAAACGGCAATTGCGATTTTTTTTTAATCACAAATATGAGGAAGAATATAAATCGGCCAAAACCGATGAAAAAAAATGTTTTTTTATATATTTTTTTTGGATTTGTATTTTAGCAAAAAGTAAGAAATTTGGGTATTTTTGCAAAATTGTCGCTCTTCTTTTGTTTATAGCGGCGATCAGAAATGACGCAGCGGTGATCAAATACCACCAAAAGAAAGCTCTATTTGTGAGAAAAAGAGGACGCAAATTTTGTTTGGGTACAACGTCGCACGACCGCGCAATTTTCAGTTAAAGCGACGCAGTGCCGAATCGCAAAAAGGGCTCCGGTCCTAAAGCTGGAAATCCTTCCGGTCCTTAAGTGGTTAAGTGTTGCACAGGTGTGTGCCCACACGCATTACCCATGCCCACTACTTACTGGAAAATTCCCAACCACACCTGAAAATAATTTGTCCGGAGTGCTAATGCACACACATTACAGTGAGTAATGTTAAGACAGATCATTTATTTTAAATGGAAAGTCAACACAGCCCAGTGTAGCTAAAACCTAATGCAGGTAAATTACACTGCAGCTTACTAACGCATGTAACCCACATTACAGCAATGATATAGTGGGAAAACTTGGCCTATGTACCATAAAAGTAAGTGCTTAAGTCCGGTGAGATACTTGAGCAAAGACTGTGACTGACTCTGTGACTCTGTTTCTAGACTCCGGTTCTTGTGAACCCCACTCCTGATTTCCTGTTACAGTTTTCTGATTCCCATTTGCGACTCCGCTTGCCCTTGACCATGATTCCTGTCTGATGTCCGCCTTTTTTTTTGATCCCTACCTTGAATTCTTGCTTGTATGCAACCACAATCTTATCCCTCAATTTTGTACTTTATCCTGTTTCTGCCAATTGTGTTCAGGCCAGAGGGGTTGCAACCTGGGAGTGATACTACAGCAAAGTCCATCACTCACTATAGGGTGCACTGATTCATACAAGGTGGTCTAAATCCACCACCAATGTGACAGTTCATTTTAGGAATAGAACTAAAAATAAAGTTGGTGTAAGGTTTGGAGTAACATGTAGGTTAGGTTTTAAGGGTTAAAGGACTGTAGAGTGTTAAGGTTGCAGGGAAGGTTAGCATTTTTTTAATTTCACTAATCAATTTACCCAAAATGAGCCTTATTTGGTCATCATGAGAGATGGAGGGATAAAAGGGATGAGTACGAGAATGGTGAAGGAAGGTAAGGGTAGAACCGGGGCTGTGTAAATTTTCAAAGTTTCTCCCTCCTAAATGGTCACACATGGTTTTTGGCACAAAACTTTTTCTTGTTGATGTTGTTGTTACGTCACAAACACAGAGCGTTAGGGGAGCTGGGGGATGATGAAGGAGGGAGGACAATGGGCAGGGGAGTGGGAGAGTAGGGATTAGAATTTTGAGATTCCCCCCCCCAGACTATCTGGAGTTTTCTTTATCTGGATGTGGGGTTCCCTATCTCTTGCACTACTTCTTGCACGGGGAAGAAACTCGATACATACTGCTATTTTAAAGGGATCCTAAGACATGCACCTTTTACAAAATGTTTGTTTGTGTATTTATGTTGTGTCATGTTTGAGATGTTAGTCCATTGAAAGAATGCTGTATTGGCTCTTTATCTTTAAAGCAATGTTTTATGTTTTGTAATTGTTTTTCTTAACCGCTTCCAAACCGCCCACCACACATTTACTGTGGCAGGGCAGCCTGGCTGTGAGAAACAGCGTACCTGTTTTGTCTTCCGGGTCGGGGGAGCTTGCTGAGGGTGACCTACCCCCACTGTGATTGGACACAGCAGGAACCAATCAGCAGGTCGGGGGCTGCAATGGCCTCCGGGACCTGCCAATCGTTCGCTGGAGAGGCAGAATGGCGGTCTGCCTATGTAAACAAGGCAGACCGCCGTTCTGTCAGAGAGGAAGAGAGAGATCTTGTATTCCTGCTAATCAGGAACCTCTTCCTCCAGTTAAACCACCCCCCACACAGTTAGAAAGCACTCCCTAGGAGCACACTTAACCCTTTGATCACCCCTGATGTTAACCTTTTCCATGGCATTGTCATTAGTACAGTGACAGTCCTTTTTTTTTTAGCACTGATCACTGTATTAGTGTCACTGGTCCCCAAAAAGTGTCACTTAGTGTCTGATTTGGCCGCCGCAATGTTGCAGTCCTGCTAAAAATAGCTGATCGCTGCCATTACTGGTAAAAATAAAAATGGCATAAAAATTTCCCATAGTTTTTAGATGCAGTAAGTTTTTTTTTTTTTTATGTTTTATAGCAGAAATTAAAAAATATTGTTCTTTTTCAGAATTAATGGTCTTTTCTTGTTGCAAAAAATAAAAACCGCAGAGGTGATCAAATACCACCAAAAGAAAGCTCTATTTGTGAGAAAAAAAGGACAAATTTTGTTGGGTACAACGTCACACGACCGCGCAATTGTTAGTTAAAGCGACGCAGTGCTCTATCGCAAAAAATGGCCTGGTCATGAAGAGGGTAAAACCTTCCGGGGCTGAAGTGGGTAAACTGAATAAAATAAAATTTAAATACTAATTACTCAATTTAATATAGTCAAATCAGATAACAGGTCTTTTCCACCTAATTGCTGTGTTTCACAGTATTCTGTACATCCTCATTTATCCTGACAATTCTTTCCTTAATAAGTCAGTAACATTTCCTTAGTGCATGACATACTTATATAATTTTTGCTTAAAACTTGATGATTTGCTCCATCCATGGAATGCTTTTCTGCTATAGCAGAGGTATCTTCGCTCTTAGGCTGACAGGTGTATGATGTATTTTGGTTGGTTGTACATTAAGTTTTCTGACAATAAAATATAGTAGTGTGCATTACATGAAGCAAGCAAAATAAAATGTAAAAACTAAAAGCTATAACACAAAAGAACTTCAGAGAACAACAATTATTTTCAAGGCTACACTTTATTGACAGAAGCATTAACTGACAATAAGGCCATGGATACAGCGCCACAAAAATATCACTTGTGCATACCAGGGGGCAAGGTGACACATTCTCGCTGGCACTGCCACCAGCTGTTGGCAGGATATCATTTTAAGGTTCCAGATGAAGGTCAGGATGTTGATTGTGGAAACCACTGGTCCTTAGATTTTATTGCCAATAACCCTTCAATCCAAACTTAACTGACAGCCTCTGTGTAATGGAGCAAGCTTACAGCAAACAGAACATTTAGCCATTAAAGTATGCTGCCAGACTTGCTTTAAATCACTAAAAAAAACTTAGCACAACTAAAGCACCCAAAATAGTTATGTTTAACCCATTATTATCAACCAGTGGCAGCAGATCTATGCACTGAAAAGCTGAACTGCTGTATTAAATCATAAGTCATAAACATGAGTATATACACTAATTGTGAACAAATGATGTTATAGACACTTTCTAATCCAGTTATAACTGTGTAGGCACCATAACACTTTGCTTACAGAAAAGTTCTTCCTTTCCTTTCTAACAAGGTTAAAAAGTTCTGTCATGTGACCATAGGTATGCGCACTGGGTGTGCCGGGTGTGCCTGGGCACACCCTAATTACCCCCTGTGCGTTGATTCAACTCCCATTCTGCAGCTATTTAAAAAAAATGTCTTTCCAGGTTCCATTGTTCAGCTAAGCATCTGGGGACAGAAAAATTTACTATTTAACCACTTTCGGGTGCAGGTGGAGTGATCTACTACAACAATTGAATTAAGGTCCTGGCATCTTCTATGTCAATCTACTGAGGCGGGCTGGAGCTTTAATTGAATTGTAGGCAAAAGCTGCGTCATATTACTCCGCCTGTCCTGAAAATAGTTAAATAGTTCCCTTTATGCCTCGGACCATGTTGTCCAGCTCAGTTTCCAAGAGGAAGGTACACCACCAATCCCAGGCTCTCAGCTGAGGAGGATCCTGCAGAAGAAGCACTGCACCCAGTTCCCGGGCCCCAAGTAGGAGAAGTTGACCGGATGGGGTTTGGGGGCAGACAGGGTTGCCACTTGTCTGGATTCACCCCGCGATGGCTCCCTGCAGCACTGAAGGATTCTCTCCTCTTCTGCTGGCTGCTGCGGGGAATAGAGGAGGGGAGTAGTTTCAGGATGGAGAGCAGGGAGGGGGTCAGTAAATATGCAATTTACTGGCCCCTTCTTTTTCTGAATGAACACAATGAGTGATCGGTACCAATTACTCACTGTGTTCATTCATAACTGAAGCATAGTAAACAGTGTTTACTATGTTTCAGTTTGTGAATGAATGGTAAGCTACTCAGCACAGAGCACTTCCCATTCATTCACTGCCCAGCACAGCTAAGGCTGTAGAGAAAGGGACTGGGGAATCTCTGTTCTCAGTCCCTTTCTCTGTCTCAAAAGTGAGATATCAGGGGTCTGTTTAGACCCTTGATATTTCACCAAAGCTCCCCAAACAGGTCTGTTAAAAATTGTAAAAATAATAAAAAAAATAAAATTGTAAAAAAAAATAAAAACGAAAATAATAAAAATCTACTGACACTGTTCACTGCCCTACTGTGTCATGGTTCCGTGCACATTGATCGCACATTCTGCTGTAATATCACAGCCCCACTATAAGTTACTGATCGCCACCATCACTAGTATTAAAAAAAAAAAATCCATAAATATATCCCATATTTTGTATTCGTGTAAACCAATCAATATACACTTATTGGGATTTTTTACCAAAAATATGTAGCAGAATACACATTGGCCTAAATTTATGAAGAAATTTGATTTTTTTACCTTTTTTCTTATTGGATATGTTTTAAAGCAGAAAGTAAGAAATATTGTTTCTTTTCAAAATTGTTTTTTGTTTATAGCGCAAAAAATAAAAAACGCAGAGCTGATTAAATACCACCAAAAAAAAAGCTATATTTGTGGGGAAAAAAGGAAATCAATTTTATTTGGGTACAACGTCGCACGACCGCGCAATTGTCAGTTAAAGTAACGCAGTGCCGTATCACAAAAAATGGCCTGGTCATGAAGGGGGTGGGGTAAATCTTCTGGAGGTCAAGTGGTTAACCTTTGTAACTACTTTATGCTATCATCTAAATAGTCGTGTATATGTAAGAATATGACTGAACAGGCCTTCCACCAATTCTATGGCCAGACTGTTCCTAACATAGCGTATTGTATACTGGAACATTGCAGCTCCAGAATTTTAGAGAGAGTTCCCCATTGCTTGTTGATAGTTGGAAATACTTGTTTTATAATATAAAACTTTTTTTTTGTATATAATCTTTATTAAAATATTTTCCAACTTAGTACGGACATGTCACAATAAATAACATGGTTTTCTAAGGTATATATGTTGCTTAGAATTTCTTTTGACATGCTATTTACGTAGTAGTAAAGAGGAAGTAAACCCTGATGGGGTTTACTTCTTCTATGTTACTCTGCAATGTAAAAGCATAATGGGCTACTATGCATTGCATATTAGCCCATTATGTGCCACTTACCTGCATTGGAAGCCCACGATGTCCCTGCTCCAGGCCGTGTCCATCTTCTGCCCCTCTTCCTTCTGGGGTTGCTATCTCTGGCTCTGTGACTGGCCGGAGTTGCGTGACATCACTCCCGCATGGGAGCCGCCTGTCACGGCACAATCTCAGTGAAGGAATGGCACGGAGACCATTTCTTCACTGCGCATGTGCCCGATGATGTGGGCACATCACAGTACACTGTATATCTCCTAAGCCATTCAGGTTTAGGAGATATGCAGGGAACCTACAGGTAGGCCTTATTATAGGCTTACATGTAGGTTAAAGTGGTTGTTACAGGTTGACAACCACTTTAATAATGAAATCAATTAAGGGGTGGATTTACTAAAGGCAAATCGACGGTGCACTTTGCAAAGAGCAGTTACTCCGGATCTTAGTAAATGAGGGTAAGCTCTGCTGACTTCCATCATCCAATCATGTGCAAGCAAACACTTTTTTTTTCTATATTTTCCTTGCACGTGATTGGGTATTCTTTGTGTAGCAATACTTCATTTACTAAGCTCTGGAGCAACTGCACTTGCAGAGTAAACTGCGCTTTGCAAAGTGCACAGTCTACTTGCCTTTAGTTAAATCAACCCCTATGTCTATACATATCTAGATATTTTAAATGTATTGCTGAATTAAATCAATAGAACCATTAATCTAATAATCAAGAGACTTTTTGATAAGTTGGAAGCTCTGAACTACTGTTTGCTAAGTAAAAGATTGTCTATTGTTGACAAAGAAAGCTGGAGGTGTCTATGCGATATAAAGGGAACATTCTTATAATTTAACATTCATTGGTCAAGCTGGGAACTAGGCTATGGTGAGTCTTGGATGTCCAGTAATTCTTGTAAGGATAGGCAGAGTTCTCCCTATACAAAAAAAAAAGTCAATCTTAGGGAATCCTAATGGATAGATCCAATTTTACTAGACCCAAATATCTGACTCACATTTGGATGTTAATATTTTATTGTGTACAGTAAAACCTTCTAATCATCAGACCTCTGGCTTCCAAGCCTCCTTTCGGGGAGGAGATATGTGAGTTTTGGCAGCTCTAGCATCTCTAGTATGTGGTATTTTCTAATTAGTGTTGCAGAGCATAAACTTGCTATACCATAGCACCATCTCGTGTCTGAAGGATAGATGAAGTAGAGGAGAACCGCCAGAGAAAGCCATAAATACGTTGCCAACTATGTTAAATGGAAGAAGAGGTACTAACCTCCAATTACTATATGGTACTTTAAAGGCAACTAAAAAAAAATAGCTTGTGAGTTTAAATGAAAAATCATAATTTGATTACATCCATATAAAATGTGAAAACATCAATACAAATGAAAAAAAATAAAATAAAAGCAAGATCATCAAGAATGAACGGCTGAGTTATTACAACGTAAACATATGCTGACATAGGTTTGTGCAGCCTATTGCATTAGGCTGTGCACCCTAAAGCTCAAAAGCACTACATATATGTGGCCCCCACACATTGATCTCCCTGCAGGCACACTGAAAGAGAAGTGCATAAGCACTTCTCTTATGTCAGAGCCGGTAAGAGAGAGATCATTCCTATCTTTCCACTGGCACACAAAGTGATAATGCTAGTGCACATGTGGTAATTAGGGTGTGCCCAGGCACATCCGGCACACCCTGCGTGCACACATATGTCTCCCCATAGAGAGGGACATAGAAGATAGTGTCACCAACATATGTATACTTTGTAATAACTCAGCTACTCATTTTTGCTGATCTTGCTTTTATCATTTGTATTCATGTTTTTACATTTTATATGGATGTAATAAAATTATGTTTTTTATATAAATTCACAAGCTAAATCTTTTTAGGTACATTTAAATTCACATATAGCACTTGGAAGTTACTACCTTTTCTTCCAAAGGATAGATTAATGTCTGGGATGCAGATGTGTACCTATTTTTGTATGATTTAGGATGTCCTTCAGTCACCTGTGGAGTAGAAGGGTAAATCACAGACACATGCTGCATGCTTGAATTGCTCTACAAGTCAGCAACTGTTCGCCCTCATACACACAGGCATTTTTGACGCCACATTTTTTGACGCTTTTTTTTGCAGCTCTCCATGTTATTCAATGGCCCCATAAAAACGCTGATGTTTTTGAGCTATAGAGGGCATCGGCGTTAGTGAGCTGTAAATAGAACGTGGGACCAGTGCATTCCGAGGCTGTAGCGTTTTGCCGTTTTTGACGCTAAGCCGGCAAAACGCTCTCTAACGCCGTACCGGCGTTAACCGGCATTTTTCAGGTTAAAAAATAGCAGAGGACAGGTTAAAAAAAAAAAAAAATGCCTATTGACGCCGACGCTCACTAACGCTCATTAATGCCGATGCAAAATGCAGAAAAAAAGCAGATTTTTTCCCTGACGTCGGGCCCGACGTTTTGATTATTTTTTGCATACGCCCGTGTGTATGAGGCCTTAGAGTCCTGTGGACCCAAAAAACAGTATGCTTCCTAACAGAGTTTTTTGAGTAGAGATTTGGCAACTACAGTGAGGTTTTGTTAATATGATTTAGGTAGAAATATCTCTTTCCGGAGTTCTTCTTTAGGGCCTGCGTAGATAGACAAATGGAGCATGATATAAGGTATATTCAACTTGTATTTGCATTAAATTGGCACTTCTGAAATACTTCTTTTATAGAGAATTCTGGCCTGCTTCTGAATGTATTTTACCCCATCCTACCTTCCTATCTCTATATTTGTGTTCCTCATTGTAATGGCCCATGCTTAAAGTGTATCTAGAGCCATAACTTTGTTTACTTCAGAGAAAAGATTAGAACACCTATCAGGTTGTACTGCTATCTGGGGTTTAATTAGAGAGATTTCCCCTTACCTTCTGTACTGGTAATTTTTTAGCAGAGAGGAAGTGAGGAAAAATCTGCAACAGGAAACCGAACAACAATAAAAAGTTGATAGGGGTTCTAACACTCCCCTACTGAACCTAAAACTTGTATCCGTGTTGTTTCTTTCACTTCTTATCTGGTGAAAAGGTTGTCCCTAGCACAGTGAGAAATGGGAATGTGATCTGTGTCCTGGATAGCAGTAAAACCTGAAAGTTTTGGTCCCCACTAACCATTGGGAACCAATCAGAGTAAAAACCGATTGTAAGATCACTATATAATTAAAAACAAAATTGTAAAGTGCAAAGTGCATATATCCAGTTCCTAAGTGTTAAATATGCTGTGTGCTTCAGCAAATATTATAGTCCATGACCACTAGGGGTCTTAAACCACTGAAAAAAAAATAAAAAAAAAAAAAATATATATATATATATATATGTGCAAAAATTGATCCAAACTTTATATGTGCTATTGCCACTAAGGGTAAATAAGAACAGAGCAATAAATTACACAGCCCCTATGGGTAAATCCAGTCCACAATAAAGTGCATTAGGTGACATAAAATTCACAGAGACAATCAGTGATTAAAGTGCAGTAATCCCAGGTACGAACATCCAAATGGCCAAGAGAAATTAGGGTGATAAAGATTCCTCCACCTCCACCACCACCAAGCCCTTGGCGTACTTGACTATGGGAGCCTCCCAATTTCTGTTTTTCACATACGATTGAAACCCAGAGTTCCTTTTCCAGCCTCTGTGAAGCAAGACCTACCCGGAATGGTACTGATTCCTATGCGTTGATGATCTCTGTAGTGGATATCACCAAGATTTGGTGAGTAGGGTGTGTGACCGTATCTCTGAGGTGGAGGGATCTTTGTCACCCTAATTTCTCTTGGCCATGGGATTACTGCACTTTAATCACTGATTGTCACTGTGAATTTTATGTCACCTAATTCACTTTATTGTGTTCTTATTTACCCCTAGTGGCCCAATAGCACATATAAAGTTTGGATCAATTTTTGCACATATATATATATAAAAAAATTTTTTTCAGTGGTTTAACCAGTTCCCTACCGAGTCATTGTAAAATGACTACGGCAGGGAACCTCCGTCGATCCGGGACAACGTCATTTTTCGCCGCTACTGCAAAAATGCGGCAATCATGGATCGATCTGTCCCTCGGGACACAGCGACCCCTCGATCGGGGTAAAGAGCTAATAAAATTGTCTCTTTACCACGTGACCGGCTGTGTCCAATCACAGCCAGTCACTACCGACCTCCATGTGGACGATCGGGGCTGAGGCTTGTCCCTCGGACAAAGCCCAGCTCCGATCAGTGTAAAGAGCCAATAGAATTGGCTCTTTACCACGTGACTGGCAGTGTCAATCACAGCCGGTCATGTGATGTAAACAAACCGCGGTAACGAGCTGTTACCGCGGTTCTCCCTGTCACACACGATCGTGGGTGAGAGGGAGATTGCGGTAACAGCTCGTTACTGCCCACTGTGTACACCAAGCACACTTATCAACCCCCCTAATCACCTGTCACCACCCCATCAAAGTACCTGTCACCTGTCCAAATAAGTACCCGAGTACCTGTCATCTGTCCATCAAAGTACCCGAGTATCTGTCACCTGCCAATCAAAGTACCCGAGTACCTGTCACCTGCCCATCAAAGTACCCGAGTACCTGTCACCTGCCCATCAAAGTACCAGAGTACCTGTCACCATCCCATCTGAGCACCCGAGTACCTGTCACCAACCCATCTGAGTACCCGAGTACCTGTCACCAACCCATCTGAGTACCCGAGTACCTGTCAACAACCCATCAAAGTACCCAAGTACCTTTCACCAACCCATCAAAGTACCAAGTACCTGTCACCTGCCCATCAGAGTACCTGTCACCTGCCCATCAGAGTACCCAAGTACCTGTCAGCTGCCCATCAGAGTACCCGAGAACCTGTCACCAGCCCATCAGCGTACCAGAGTACCTGTCACCAGCCTATCTGAGTACCCAAGTACCTGTCACCAGCCCATCAGAGAAACTGAGTACCTGTCACCAGCCCAGCAAAGTACCCGAGTACCTGTCTGCAGCCCATCAGAATACCTGAGTACTTATCTGCAGCTCATCAGGGTACCCGACTACCTATCTGCAGCCCATGCCTCATAGAATATACCTTGGGTGTTTGCTTTCCAAAATGGGGTCATTTTGGGGGCAATTCCACTGTCCTGGTGCTCCAGGGCCTTCAAAAGTGTGATAGGTAGGCTCTTAGAACACCTGACGGTGCTCTCTGCATGTTCTGTATGTGGCCAGGGTGTGAAAAAGTCTCACACATGTGGTATCACCATACCCGGGACAAGCAGCAGAATGTATTTTGGGGGTTAATTTTTGCTATATACATGCTATGTGTTAGAAATACCTTATAAATTGACCACTTCGTGCGTTTTCATTTTCTTTTCATGTTTTTTGAAGACTTGTGAAAAAAATGAATCATTCAAAAGACTCATAATGCCTCACAGAATATAGGTTGGGGTGTTTGCTTTCCAAAATGGGGTCATTTTGTGGGTAATTCCATTGTCCTGGTGCTACAGGGCCTTCAAAAGTGTAATAGGTTGTTAGGAAATTAGATGTGAAATGCATGATGGTGCTCTCTGCATGTTGGACCTCTCTATGTGGCCAGACTGTGAAAAAGTCTCACACATGTGGTATCGCCATACTCGGGGCGTGTAGCAGAATGTATTTGGGGTGTAATTGGAAGTATGCGTATGCTGTGTGTGAGAAATAACTTGTTATGGCAATTTTGTGCAAAAAAAAAATTCTTAATTTTCCCAAGAATTGTGGTAAAAAAGTACAACTTCAAAAAACTCGCCATGCCTCTTACTAAATACCTTGGAATGTCTACTTTTCAAAAGGGGGTAATTTAGTGGGTATTTTTACATTCCTGACATTTCAGGGCCTCAAGAAATGAGATGGGCTATCAGTGCATCAGGTGTGATCAATTTTCAATGATTGGCACCATAGCTTGTAGACTCTAACTTTCACATAGACCAAATAATATACACTTATTTGGGTTATTTTTTACCAAAGATAGGTAGCAGTATAGGTTTTGGCCCAAATTTCTGAACAAAAATTACTTATTTGCAAAATGTTATCACAGAAACTAAAAAAAAGTGTTTTTTTTTCAAAATTTTCGCACTTTTTTCACTTATGTCGCAAAAAATAAAAAACCCAGAGGTTCTTAAATACCACAAAAAGAAAGCTCTATTTGTGTGAAAAAAATGATAAAAATTTTGTTTGGGTGCAGTGTAGCATGAGAGAGTAATTGTCATTCAAAGTGTGAGAGCGCTGAAAGATGAAAATTGGTCAGGGAATGAAGGGGGTATAAATGTCTTGTATTGAAGTGGTTAAGACCCCTAGGGCTCATGGACTATAATATTTGCTGAAGCACGCAGCATATTTAACACTTATGAATTGGATATATGCACTTTGCACCTTACAATTTTTTGTTTTTAATAATTTGGTATATGCACTATTGTATCATTATATATTTTTGTAATTGTGGTTTAATTCACATTATTTTCACTTATTTTTATGGTTATCCCATATACAACAAGCAGCTATAATTTATAACATAGTTGGCACGGGCAAAGCAATAACTTTTGTTGTTCTATTGATATATAAGATCTCTATGTTAGCCGTGACAGAGTGATCACAGGTAAGCTTCAATCAGAAAAAAAAAAGATGCTTTCAGCTTGCAGAGCCCACTGCAGCCTGTAGATGGCAGCGTGCCTCTGTTTAATATTGTTTAGTACTGGAGTCTGACACAATAATTAAACAAAACAATAAATACATACAAATCATCATTTTTTTTCCCCACTTGTTTATAATAATAATAATAATATACATATATATATATATATATATATATATATATATATATATATATATATATTACATACCAAGTAAAACTCTTATATGTCTTTAAAAACATTTAGGTAAGCAAATTATTCATAGTAGGAATGCACCAATACCGAAACCAGTATCGGTACCGATACCAAGC